>PVIU01008158.1:0-85631 GCA_004026605.1 Ondatra zibethicus | reverse complement strand
GGTCAAAAGATCACACCAGGAAGTAAGAGGAAAATGACAGCCAAGTCACTTCTTTCAAACTCGTTTTCAATGGCCAGCCTTGTCAAGAGGTTGATCACCTAATATAAGACCAACAACTGAATGACCTGGAGCCACCATAAGAGGGCAAAACCCCCGCCATCGTGAAATTCACTATTGCGTGTTTACATGGCAGTCAAGCTGTGCCACAGAGTACCTCAGGGACACTGTTCTCTCAGATACACAGAAGTCACTCTGTTTTTAGTTCCTGACCGAAGTCCGAGTACCACGACACTCTCAGAGTCAGGCACTGGACCCTGTTGAACCCAGCTGATCTCAATTCAGAGCAAAGGCACAACACTTTAAAAGGCCACTAAAGAGAAAGAAACTTGAGAGAACAGAAATCCCAGAACTTTGCTCTACAGAATTTGGTCAAGGGTAAGGTCCTGCATCTGCTTGTGGACTAGATCTGCAAAACAGATGGACTCTTTACACTCATCCTACTGTTTGTCAGGCACATCACCCGAGGCATGACCAGAGAACACAGGACATGCTCCTCTGGAAAGCACACCCTAGAGTCCCATCATCTTCCATCAACACATCGTGGCCTTCCAGAAGCCCATCCTCCTTACCACCTTCATTCTAGTGACTTACAAACCACTTGCAGGATACAGTTCCTTTTTCATGTACTTTATTTACCTTAGAGTCAAGAATGGTCCTGAAATTACTGCTCCTTAAGTTGTAAGTATATACCATGGATTTTGTTAAAAGGTGCACTGTAACTTGGTAGATCTAGTTCCTGGGTACTACAAAAGCCTGAGTCTCAGGAAAATTTTTAAGTAGCAAGAATCTAAACGGCAATGGCACCTATGTACACAGATCTCCACCCCACAAAGCACAGTCCTAATGGAACACCGTTTTTCTTTGTACAGTTTATTCTTTCTTTAATTTCCACACCTTTCTTCTTGTCCTCTCCACATCTATATAATTCATCCTTCATGTCACTCATGCTTTTTAAATTTATTTACTTATTTATTTTACATACTGACTGAAGTTTTCCCTATCTTCTCCTCTCCCGGTGGCTCTACAGCCCCACCTCTCAACCCACCCCTCCTCCCTCCTCTGTTTCTGTTTAGGAAACAGCAGGTCTTCCATGAGTATCCACAAAACATGGCATATCAAGCTGCAATTAAACTAAGCAGCTCCTCACGTACTAGGCTGAGCAAGGTGACCCAGTATGAAGAGTGGGGTCCCAAAAGCCTGTGAAAGAGTTGGAGACAGCCCTTGCTCCCACTGTTAGGAGTTTCACAAGAGGAACAAGCACACAACTGTAACACACATACAGAGTACCAAACTCAGCCCCATGCTGGCTCCCTCAGTTGCTGTGAGCCCCATGAGCCCAGGTTAATTGACTCTGTGAGTTTTCCTGTTTTTATTTGATCAGCATCTCTAAATTTCCCTCCTCTACTTTTTTTCTTTCATATCAATACCTACACAGCTCCCTGGATGGAGTACGGGAGCTGGTGCCTACCTAGAGTCTTCGCACCTGCAGACCAGAAACTTGACATGGGAAGGAATTTTGCATGCTAACAGAAGAAAAATATAAACACCAACCCAGGAACAAGCCTTTGATCTCCAATGGTGTCCCGCCTGCAAGATACTCTAGTGCAATAGTGGCACAAAGCTTGTTGCAGTAACCAACCAATACCTGATATGAGGCCCACTCCGTGAGATGGAACCCACGCCTAACACTGCTTGGGTGCCAAGACCCTGAGACTAAACAGACGGGGGGACCTAGGGGACAACCAAATCCTACAGTCTACTAAAGAAGCACAGTAATAAAATGACTCCTAACAGAACTCTGCTATGCTCGGATCAGTGCCTTGCTCAGCCATTGTCAGAAAAGCCTGCTCTGTAGCAGTCAGGAACAAATACAGAGACCTAAGAGATAATGTGCAGAGAAGGAGACCTATGGAACATTCAACCTCCATCCAACCCCTCCCCTCAGGCCTCAGGCAACTCAGCTGAAGAAGAAGCAGAGTGTAAAAGCCAGAGGGGATGGAAACCAGGACACCAAGGAAACAAGGCCTTCAAAACACAGCTGGACCTAAGTTCAGTCAAACTCCGAGACTGAGGCAGTATGCACAGGGCCTGCAGATGTCTACAACAGACAGAGTTCTAGAGCTGGAAGGATAAGTATACAAACGCCCCCATCGCTAACCTAGAAGCTATCTCCAATACATAACCACTTGCAAATGAAAGATTTTTTTCTCCAAAAGAGCCTCACTGGGGAAACATACTACTCTTAAGGGTAGGTTTTAAGCTCAACAGTAAGTAGATGAGCAACAGAAAATAACAGCATCTTCGGAAGTTCCTTGCTCATAATGTCGTATCGGATATCAGGGCTTTTATTTTCTTCTTAGTTCTTATTTTTACTTTTATTTTATTTATTTTTATCATTATCTGTTTTTTTACTCTTCAGGTTTTGCATATATGTTATGGCTTCCGATTTTGTGTTTATATGGGATTTCTGAATGTGTGGAAAGAGTGTCTCTCCGTGTCTCTCTGCATCTGTATCTGTTCCTTGGGCCTTTTCTTGGGCTCTCTACCTTATATATGTTTTGTCCTATTCCAATTTGTTTGGCTTTGTTTTATCTTATATTTTATTATTAACCCTTAGATGCCTGTTTTCTAAGGAGACCTACACAGGGTGTGAGTCCAGATGGGAGGAGGGGTAGGGAGGAACTGGAAGGAGAGAGGGGAAACCATAATCAGAACATACGGTGTAGGGGGAAGCGATTTACAATAAAAGAAAACAACAAAAAGAAATGAAATTCAAGTCAAGTATAGGGGCTCACACCTAATAATACTAGAACTAACAGGCAGGAGCTGAGGGACCTCTGAGTCTTACAGTAGACAAATTAGATTCAAAGCAGATGTTCCCAGGATACTACCAAGTTAAGAATCAGATCCAAGGACCGCCTTCCTTGTGAGTAGGGTCCCTGCCTTAACAGGCATAAGCCTGGTGCCAACCAAACTTTCCCTTCTCCCTTGCACCGTTCTTCCCTGTTGCGCAAGTGAAGTGGCCACCAAGTCCCACCATTTTCTCCTAGGTGCTCTTCCAGTCAATTCTCTCTGTGCCCTCTGCCACTAGCTAGTCCCCACCCCTTTCTTCACCTGATCTCCTGCAACAGCCACCCTCACATCACTGCCTCAGTCACCCCCTCTTTCATCTAGGATCCTTACTCCACACCATGGTCCTGGTCATTGTCCAATTACACACCTAAACCTTTCTCCATCTCAAAACTTCCAGTGACCCTGTCACTGACGCTCTGTGTGACCTATCACACTGTAACCCCCTCAGAGTTGGAATTTATACCCCAAACTGGCCTCAAACTCCATATCCTCCTGCCTCAGCCTACACTATAATGAAAGGTGTGAACCAGTCACCCAACCCTCATGGTACACTTAAAGTCTCATAATATCATGTCTTAGTACTTGAATTCACAGCATATATCCTGCTATAGGTTGTCTAAAGGCAGAGAATTTCTAATGTTTTTCTCTTCTCTTTTTCTGGCTTGCTGTACAATTAATTACTATGCATCTCTGAGATTCAGCCTGCGGAGGTGGGGGGGTTGGGAGGGTTGGGGGTGGTCTCAGTCACTGAAGCACTCGCCCAGTGAGACCCTGGATTCACTCCCCAGCACCCATGTAAAAAGTCAGGCTCAGTGGCATAGTTTGTGACCCTGGTGATGGGGAGGTTGAGACAGACAATCCCTAAGGCTTACTGGCTGGCCAGACTACCCTAATAAAAATAAATAAATAAATAAATTAACTGAAAAATAATAAAACTCAGCTTACACCTCAGGAAAGACGCGAAAGATGTCACCCCTTACCCTTATTAGCATTAATGTTTTCTACTCTGTGAACTCTATAGAGATAGCACTGACATTTAATGGGCATTTACTATGTCCCTGCCACTGTTCTAATCATTTTACAGAATTAAATGATTTAATCATCTATAAAGTGGCACCATCACTAGTGTGTACCTGGGAATTGAATTACAAAGAAGTAACACCCCTAGCCTATCCAACTGGGTGAAACAGACAAAAATCCCTAAAATATATTTACATAACTGTACCTATCCCAGCAAATTCTTTACTCCTCCCTGTAAGCTCCCTGAGAACAGGGAACGCATCCGTCTCCGAACCAACATAAACTACCTAGACACTGCATGTACTTCTTGAGCTGATTTTAAATGATGCTCCTAACAAACTCAAGACCAAACGAAGACTGCTAAGAGGAAGCAAGCTATTTTCTTCAGCAAAGAAAAAGAGTGCTCCAAAGAAAGCTTATTACCAATGGGAGATCACAGTCTTTGATGAGATGGACTTATTTTGTGGTAATAGTGCTTAATAGCTATAATAAATCAAAACTCAAAGGACCATTTGCTTAAGATTAACTTTTTCCCCCTTGCTAAGAATTCTTGTTTCTTATCATTCACAGCAGTAAAACAAAGCCCTAAATTTACTTTGCTCAAATGGAAAGAGGCAAATCATAGACCACTGCTACTAATTGCTTCCTTAAATCCTGCCAAGAAATGTATCCCATTAGGCAATTAGAAGAAAATACAGTTGCCTGACTAAGCATTTCACAAAAGAATTTTTAAGGTTGTGTAGACTGACATTCCATTATTCAAACAGTGAAAAAATCCTCTAAGTACAAATGAAAAAAAAATAACAAAATAAAACCACCAGTCTATAGGATATAAACTTCTATATTAAGATCTATGTTACTTTAAAATATATGCATAATCATTCTTCATTTAAAGTTACAAAAATAAAGTTATTCTTACACTGATGATAAATGACCCTCAGACTCAAACTACTATACTCAGGTGTGTTCTCAGGTGTGGTCCTCTGAGATACTGTGAAACAGAGTAATTAAAATCCACAGGGGCAGTACCAGCAGCAACAGCACACACACAATACTTGTTGAGAGTCATCTGCTCCCTGCCCAGCTTCTAAACACTGTGTATCGCTGAAAGGTAAATCTGCTACCACGAGAGCCAAAGTTCAAGGCACTGAGTGTTTGGGCAAGCAGACATCAATCTCTATCCCCAGCACATCTTACCATTTCTTTGTACATTCAACCATCAGCTCCTGGTAAGAGGCCACAAACTGGAACTTGGAGGCATGTTTTCCCACTCGCTGCAGTCTCTTCCAAACTGAAGCCATGGTGATAGTTCAATAGACTGGAACAATCTTGGATTAGCAACACAGCAGCCTTAATAAAGCAGAGGGCCCAAAGCCCAAGAGCTTTGCATGTATGTCTGTACTTTAGAAAAAAGAAAAAAAGAAAAAAAAAACCTAAAACTTGAAATGATGCTTGGAGTCCATAAGTCTTCTCCCTGTTTCACAGGGTAAATCCTGTTTTAGATGAATGGCCCAGTCAAGAACCGTTGCTATGCATGACCCGATGACCGAGAGGAGGTTCCCTCACGAAGACATCACCACTCCTGTGTATTCTGGAGAACTGCAAAGCAAAACACAGACAAAAAGAGAAAGAACATGAGGACAGCGGCATAAGAAGTGTTAGATAAGATGGCAACAACCTCTGTTATCTCATGTTTTTCAAACAATGAAACAAAACATCGGCCTCAACAGCCAGTGACATCAAGGATGCCAGATACCGAGAAGAAATGACAAATCGCACCGAGGACAGGCAATATACCAGGTTGTCAGCACCAACCATCGAGAGATGCCAGCCCAGCTGGGCCCAGCCTTCCCTACCTAGCATCACAGAAGGGAGAACAGGGCGGGAAAGTCGGGGATGCTGAGCAATGTCCACCACCAGTCAGAGGGAGGAGTGGAGTATTTTTAAATAAACTTTATTTTTTAGCCGACAATTAATAGGCTCGAGTCTCCGAATATGTGCTTAGAACACACTGGGGTGCAGGGAGAAACGCTGGGTCAGTAGGAGAGGGAAATGGATGGAGAACTAGGAGTGGAGGGAAATCTCTCGGCAGAGGGAGGACAAGGTCCCAGTTCCAGGCCACTTTGCTTCTCCTTCACCTTGGCTGCCAGGAGGGGAATGGAAACTGCTGCCTGGGCTTGAAGCAATGACCAGCCGGGCCAGCGGACAGTGCGGGGTGCGGTGCCTCCCTCCCCCATCAGGAGCAGCCGGCCCAAGCCTCCTCTCCTCAGGCACCGAGTGCAGACCCCTGCCTCTCTCCGCAGAGACAGGCGTTGCCAGCCGCGGTCCCTGTCACCCAAACGTTGCCGTTAGACCCCTCAGCCCGGCCCCGAGCCCCGGCCCCTCCGCTCGCCCACTCCAAGCCCTCCTCACACCTCTAATCCCGCTGTCCCCTCCTCAGAGCCGCTCCTCCGTTGCCGCCGCAGCAGCCGCTGCCACCGAGTCCTCCATCCCCGCTGGAGCCGCGTGGAACAGCGAAGCCCGGCGCGGCGCTCGCGGGAGCCGGGGTCTGCAGCCTCCCGGGAGGACGACGCCCGCCCCCTCCCGGCGCAGCGCCCCCTCCCCTGCGCAGCGCCCTAAGACCGTGCCCCGTCCCCTGCCCCCCGAGCCAGCCCTGCCTCAGCCCCGGCTCAGCGCCCAGAGCCCCCTCCCCCGCCTGCCTCGGCCGCCACCACCATCATTACCTCCCCCGCCGCACCTCTCACACTAACCCTACCCACGGCGGCTCAACCTCTGTCCGCACCGCCGCCATTGGCTGAAGCTGAGCGGGCCCCGCCTCCCAGGGGAGGCGGGTCTTAGGGTGGGTGCGGCGCTTCATTGGCAGATCCTCGTGCCGGTCACACGGCTCCACCCCTAGCCCACGAGGTGTTTTTTTTCCTGAGGTGGAACCCTCCGGGTCTACCCTCCTTTTCTAAAAAAAAAAAAAAAAAAATTGAAAATCATGAAGGACGATCCCGCCCATTCCCTTGAATGGTTGAGAGAGGGCAGCGGGAGGAGTAAGGAATGTTTATAGTGAACTGGAAAGCGATTGCGGAAGGTGGCTGTCCGTCAAAGGCGCCCCGGCTGCCAGGCGGGGTTTCTGGCTCCTGCTGTAGGCACAGAGCTTGGTCTGGTTCTAGCAGCTGCCAGGGACGCTGAGGTGCTGTGGTTTTTCTCCTATTCTCTCCCATCCCCACCCAGGACCTGGATGCTCGTCTCCTGCGTCTCACTAGCAGCCAGCGATTATGCACACACAGCCTTTATTTCACTCTATTCGTTCCCAGTTTTTCCTTGACCTTGCAGGCCCCCGCCCCAGGTTCAAGGCTTTATAAATTTCATTAAGCTGAGCTGGACATAAAATGTTTACAGTAGTTTCTTCTTGTTCTCGTTCTCAGCATTTCTTTGAATCTTGCATTCTCGTGTTCGTTTGCGGTCTCATTATCCTCCGGTGTGAGCTGTGGGTGGATTTGGGAGTGGTTGCCAATGTAAAAAGGATGGTTAAAGGCAAGGGAGAGGAGTGCCAGAGTCCTATTGAGTAAAGTCTCTGGAGCTCTGGGTGGCCTGGATCTCTATCATAGCCCAGGGCTAGCCTTGAACTCTGACCCTTCTGCCTCTGCTGTGCCTCCTGAGTGCTGGAATTATAGGAGTGCACCAGCCCGAACAGATTTTTGCTTGGTTTATTTAGATAGTGTCTGGCTATACATCCAGAGGTTAGCCTCGAACTTATGATCTTCCTGCTTCAACATTCAGGCTACTGAGATGGCTGGGATTTCAACTGTGCATCCCTGAGATCACTGGTGTAAAGCACTGCCCAGCTGTAAGATCCCTTTTGAGGGTGTGAAAGCTATAGACACTTTCTCAAGGAGCAGAAAATGCACTATCCCAAAACACAAGGATTTGCTTTCAGTCTTAGATGTTTCACAGACCTCTGGTGTAGGGAAAGAACTAAGAAATTTTAAAATTATAACTTTTGGGAACTAAACAGTAAAGTCAATTAAGAAACTGAGAAGGAGGCTAGGGATGTAGCTCAGTGGGAGAATGGTTGCCTAGGGGTATGAGAGAGAAGGGAAGAGAGGGGAGACAGGAGAAGGCAGGGGAAAAAATAGGGAGAAAGGAGGGAGAGAGGAAGGGATGGGGGAGAGGAGAAAGAACAGCGGAACTGAGAAGGAATGGTCAAAAAAAGCAAAACACTCAACAAGGAATGAGTGAATTGGAAATGAGATGAAAGCAAACATGAAAATGGGCAAAATGTTAATTGTTTTCAGGCTCATTCCTAATCTTATTAAAGTTGAGGGCAAATTTTAAAAAGTAACTTGAAAGTTATTGGGGTTCTGGGAAGAATTCTTTGAAGGAGGGAGAGATGGATGATGTAAGAACATCTGTATGAATGAGGATCAAAAGGGAAGACTCAGGTAGTGTACATTCAGGAGAGATGGGAAGACATGAGCCTTGAACCCAGTATCTAATTCTATTTCCACTCTCAGGAAAAGAAAGTGATCTAATAATACCGCAAAAATGAATATTTTATAGGAAATGGTAGAGTTATAACTTGTTTTGCCCCTCTTGATTCTAAAATGTAAAATAACCAAAATGATGTATTCTTATTTTATATACACTTTCGAGTTCTCAGCTGCCTTTTCTAGGTTTCTTCCTACAATCAGTGTGATCTCAGATAGTAAAATTGTCTGCTTCATTTATAGGTACTATGTGTATAGACCTTCTTAATGAGTAATTTTTAGAAATGGTCATAAACTATGTTTGTCTAAATTATCCTTCAAGAACACACACAATAATCAGGTTTTTGCACTTGACCTTACTACTCTATGATGGGCTCTCAAATATTCTAATGTGGTCATTCTGGATTCTTTTAATATTCTTTCCCTTCCTCAGAGAGGGCACTTTGTTTTAAAGAAATTATCTACAGAGCAATTGGAAAGAGAAGGAGATGGAAGGAAGGAAAGAAGGAAGGTAGGATAGATAGATAGATAGATAGGTGGCTCTATAAGGATCTTCCTCAAGTTGTAGAAAATTCCAAGAGACCAGTAGTGTTTTGTTGTTCATTTTGAGACAGAGTCTTTGTATGAAGCCCAGCTGACCTGGAACTCTTTATGTAGACTAGGGTGGCCTCGAACTCACAGAGATCTGGCTGCTTCTGTTTTCTAAGTGCTGGGATTAAAGATGTGTACCACTATAACCAGCCTAGTATTTTTCTTGAATGTAAACTTGGGTTTCTTTCTAGTCACCACGTAGCTGTGGAAAGAGTTGCAATGTCTACAAACAAGGGAAGAATTTAAGAGCAGACCTTGACATTGCTCTACCAGTGAGCTCAAGTGCTTGGGGCGGTCCGCTGACAACTGCAAGGAGCAGCAACTTCTCCCCACAATACTTTTAAAAATAGCCTGTCTAGCAACTAAATTGATCGGGGAACTTTAAATATAGACTATTCTAAGATTGTTTG
The DNA here is from genome assembly GCA_004026605.1 of Ondatra zibethicus. NCBI lineage: Eukaryota > Metazoa > Chordata > Mammalia > Rodentia > Cricetidae > Ondatra > Ondatra zibethicus. Next base: position 76,222 of record PVIU01008158.1, on the reverse strand, counting down.
GTCTGCTTAGCCTATGATTAAGTACCAACTAAATATTGATCATATTAAATACTATTACTAGTGCATCAAAGTTTTAGTTTCTATTCTCAATGAATTTTCAGAAAGAGCTCTTCAGTGAACATGGAAGAAAAATTACTTAACCTCTCTGAGACGGGATTTCCTAGCCCATAAAACCAGGAAACATACCCACCTTTCTGGGATGTTGAGAAGATAGACTAAACGAACATAAAGTGCCAGTTACAAAATTAAGTTACCAAGTGATAATTAATAGTGTATATTATTATATTCAATTGAAAACTTAAACAAGAAAAACACAAAACATCTTCAAGAATACTTGAGCAAATAACGGCTTGGTATGACACGTCTCTACCTGGAAAGCTAAGGGCTCACAGACAGTTAACACCATTCCTCTCACGTTAACTCCGTACCAATCATTTTGGTGGATTTGTGACTTTAAGATAATTACTTAGTATTTACTTCCCTTCAATCCTCATGACCACCCTTCATGCCATATTAGCTGGGACCTTTTGGCAAGCTACAGTTACTTTTTCCTGGGGGCTCCACGTCCCCTGCCTGTCACCATGTACACACCGATGACTGCTCCTGCTTCCAGGGTTCCTGCCATGTTTCTGCTCGCCGCCTTGAGATCCCCAAAGACCTAGCCTTTGGAGAATAATGGAATAGAATCTAGACATAGACTTGCATTGCTTCACACAACAGCCTCTAGTCACAAGTGACCTAAACACAATGTGACCAGTCCAAATTGATATGTGTTATGAGTGTAAAATATGCAGTGTTTTCAAAGAATCACTGTGTATAAGAGAACATAATATATACCTTATTAATTATTTTACATTGATTACACTTTGACATTATCATACTTTTGGATATACTGAGTTAAACATAGCAAGTAATTTCACCTCTTCCTTTACTTTTTTATTTTGGCTGCTACAAAACAGTGTAAGTATTTTTGATCATTTTGCTTTTGTTTTATAGTGCTGCGGGTTGAATCCAGTGCCTTGCATATACCAGACAAGCACTACCACTAAACTCCAGCCCCAGTCCCCAGATGTCTTTCCATATGTGTCCTGCACTGTATTGCTAGAGGCAGTGCTAGTATGAGTAACAGCAAAAACCTATTTTCACTGAGATGAAAATTGATAACCTGGGCTGGAGGAGAAAGTTGGAGAAAATGTACTAAGAACCTAGCTGTCAGTAAAGCCCTAACAACAGTATTTAGTCTCACCATATTCTGGCAAAAGCTTTGGAGAAAGCTAACCGAAATGGCAGAATCTACCTGGTGAACCGAGAGATACAACTTTTTCCTGATAGAGGCCTAACGATGTGCAAAACCTTTAGAAAAGAAAGGACCAGGCCAACTTGAGCCACATATCTAGGCCAACCTACCAGAACTTTAAAATGACACAGTCCAATCAAACGCTCAGTGATGAACAAACTATTCTTCACCTGCCTATGCAGTAGATATCTATAAACTACTTGAGGCTATCAGGACCCTTGAAATCTGGCTAGTAGTGGAGTAGCTCAAGTTTCAGTATTATTTCATTGTAATTACTAAAACTATAAATAGCTGTAACTGGCAGGTAGGCACCATAACAGACAGTGTGCAAACATATAAAGAACCATTGAGGTTCAGGAAAGTTCAACACAATTCCCACTTCCCTAAAAAGATACCCAAGGTATTAGAGAGACACCGCAAAAGAAGCCTTGGTGATAACCCGTGATGAACTCAGGAGCAGCCAGAGATTAGATGCTTTTGAAGAAAGATGTACTGAAAATCTCTAGAGGACTCAGCATGGTAAATGATGGACCAGAATCGAGTGTTTCTTCTCCTGTCCTTGGCACCCAGATGCCGTGTAAGCCCTCCTTGTTGATACAATCTCTGCCAAAGAGACTGTGATTGAGCATTTACCACCCCTGCTGAAGTCGGAGATTAAAGTTGAGGTCTGGTAGAGTAATGGAAAACTATAAACTATTTTTTGCAAACCTGATTTTCCTTAGATTGAGAATTGTAGCAGATATATACATCATATATTATAAAATAATTCTAATATATATATATGATAATTCTAAAAGAATCCTTAAAAGGATCTTTTTAAAGGTCACTTTTCCTCTACCTACTATTACAAATTCTTAGATTGATGTGAAGTCATAGAAAAGCTGCATTAGCAAGTCAGCATTCCAGTGGGGTACGGGCATGTACCTGTAAACCCAAAACTTGGGAGACAAAAGCAGGAAGATTGTACATTTGTAACCAAACCAGACTGTAATGTGAGATCCTATCTGAGGGATGGGCATTAAAATAATTTTTTTAAGCCTAATAATACAGTATATCCTTTTGTGGAATTGTTTTACCCAAGGACAAATCTGTAAAGTTAGTCATAAGGAAGGTTTGCACATTGGCCTGTGATGGCACTATGTCCAAAACCTAAATTGTATGCTAAATCCCACCATCTTTTATGTAGTCCAGGCTAGCCTTAAACCCATGGTTTTCTTGCCTCTGCCTCGAGTTCTGGGACTAACCTGGGCCTGGCTAATGAGAGCACACTTGGCTGCTTTTAATTCAGGCAGCTACAGAAGATCAGGTACAGATATCATCCACCAAGGATTCGGCATGGCCAATTATTCTTGTGTAACATACTGAATTATTAGGTACCTTAGACATCTTCAAGACTATATTACAGGCAATGACATTAAAATGTAGATATCTGAGCTAGATAGATGGCTTCTCAGTTAAGAGAAGTGTCTGCTCTTTTAGAGGACCCAGATTCAATTCCCAGAATCAACATGGTGGCACAAAACTTTCTGTAATTCTAGTTCCAGGGGATCCAACACACTCTCCTGGTGTCCATGGGTACAGACATACATGTAATACACAGACATACATGTGAACAAAACACTTATTGTCTTAGGGTTTCTATCAATGTTAAGAGACACTATGACCACAGCAACTCTTATCAGGAAATGTTCCAATGGGACTGACTGACAATTTCAGAGTTTCAGTCCATTATCATCATGGTAGGAAGCATGGCAGCATGCAAGCAGACATGGTGCTGGAGCGGTAGCAGGAAGAGAGAGTGACATGGGGCCTGCTGTGAGTACCTAAGACCTCAAAGCCAGTGACAGGGTTCTTACAACAAGGCCACACCTACTCCAACAAGGTTACACTTAATAGTGGCACTCCACATGGGCCTACAGGGGCCATTTTGCATTGAAAACACCACACATTCCACTCCCTGCCCCCACAGGCTTGTAGCCATATCATAGTCCAACTTCAAAAGTCCCATCATCCACTACAGAATCAGCACTGTTTAAAAGTTCAAAGTTTAAAGTCTCTTCTGGGATTTACGCAATCTCTGAAATGTAATACCCTGTAAAATCAAAATAAAAAAGCATATCATATACTTCAGTATATAATGGCAAAAGAGAGGAAAGGGAGCATAGTGAGAAACACTGGACCAAAGCAAGATGGCAAACCAGCTAGGCAAACTCCAAATTCTACATTTCCATGCCTGATGTCAAAACTCTCTTCAGATCTCCAACTCCTTTCTTCTTTGTTGACTGCAACATGTTTCTCTCTCTTGAGCTGATTCCACTCCCTGTTAGCACTCTTCTCAGCAGGTATCCCACGACTCTGGCATCTCCAACATTTTGAGGTTTCTAAGGCAATCTAGGTCTTACCTTCACAGTTTCACATAATGGCCTCTCTAGGCCTCCATGAAACAACATCCCTGACACACGCCTGGACTCAATAGCTTTCATTAACCATGGAGGGAGATTCCATAAATCCCTTTCTTCTATCTGTGACTCTAAAGTCAGAACCACATGGCCAAAGCTGCCAAGTTCTGCTTTTTGCTGGGGCTGGAACATGGCCCCCTCATTCAATTATATCTTCACCAGCTTTTTGGTTTTGATGGTTTCCTTCATTGTCTTAACTTGGCTGTCTTGGAACTCACTCTGTAGACCAGCCTGCCCTTAAACTTGGGGATATGCCTGTCTCTGCCTTCTGGGTGCTGGGATTAAAGGTGTGCACCACCACACCTGGCCCTAAGGTTTTTAAAAATTCCTTTCACAAATTGGAAACTTATCTGACTGGGACATTGCTCTGAGGTCACCACTCCCTTTATCCTGCTTAGTAACAGGTTTTTCTTTAATCTGTGTTCAGTTTCTGGTGCCCCTTTTCTCCTCAAACTGTACATTTTGTAACTTTCCTTGCTCAGCATGCTCTTTTTCATTATAAATCTGCATCCACTAATAACCAAGCAACACAGTCAACACTAGGTTGTTTTGAAGCATCCTCTGCCTAAGCTGTTAATCCACAGTTCTTCAATTGAGCCTCAGGCAAATTTTTTTTGGACCAGGGCAGAAAGCAGCCATGTTCTTCACCAAAATATCACAAAACAGTCTCTAGGCCATACACTAAATATCCTTTTCCTCTGAAGCCTCTTGAGCAAGCCCCCCCTGTTCAAATCATCCTCTGCACTATTGTCTTCCATGCTCCTACTCATATAGTCCATTAAGCCCTACTTATAGCATTCAACTGCTTTTCTAGTCCAAAGTGTTCCATATTCCTCCAAACAAAAACATGGTCAGGCCTGTCACAGCCATACTCTAGTCCCTGGTACCAACTTCTAATGTTTCTGTGAAGAGACACCTTGACCACTTCAACCCTTATAAAGGAAAACATTTAATTGGGGCTCCTTACATTCAGAAGTTTAGGCAGGCAGCAGAAAGAGAGACACACTGGGCCAGGCTTGAATGATTGACACCTCAAAGCCCACCCCCAGTAACTGATTTCCTCCAACAAGGCCACACCTCCTAACAGTGGCACTCCCTATGGGTCTATAGAGGCCATTTTCATTCAAACCACCACACTAATAGAGCAAAAATCCTAAAATATTTTTAATGTAGATATTCAAAATACTAACAATACAGCTAAGACATTAATCAGAATAGATAACAGTCACAAGCCATTGTGCCACTATGAATCAACTAAATAGCACCCCTGCATTTGGAGATCAATAGATCTATTATACCATGCTCTCAGTCTGAGTCTTCAAATTACTGGAGATAATTTCATGGTGGTAAAGTCCCATTTCACAATGCTGAATAAGTCAGAGACTGCAGCTATTACAAATGATTTGCTCATTGTATAAGTGGTCAGTTCCTGGGATTATTGCAGCAAAGATTTGAATTTGAATTGGGAGCCCTTTCTGAGAAAGATCTTACACAATTCAGTGAATTCACAATCCTATAAAATTAACAGAGATTGCTCCTTTATCCTGCAGTGTCTTTGATTAGATAAACTGACCTTAGTTCCATTTCTCCTGTGTTTTCAATAATAAGAGTAAATTCCGGGTAGCTACATACACATGTATGTGTGTTCCTCAAAATAATTCTGAGATGTTTATATTTAGTATGAACAAAAAAATATTATCTTCTGAAATAATAAAGATGGGACAGGCAAAGAAAAATCAATCTCAGACAGCCATAAAAATAGTCTGTTTCCCACAGTGTGGTGTTAAATGAAAACGCCTCCATGCCAAACAGACCAAAGAAGAAGCCATGAACCTCCCTAGACCCAGATGCTCAAACAAGATGAGAAAAACAGCCCTGTTACCAAAACTTGTAACATGGGAATAGACTGGTAAGAGCTCAGCTTTCAGTCTGTGCCAACTCGTGCAATTTGGCAATCTTCTGGGTAGAGTGGAAGGGGTACAAATTCCAGGCCAAAGGCAGTAATAGTGGAGCCAGAGAGAGTCACAGTATCATCTTAAGGCCTCTATTTTTCCTGAGAGATGCTGAGTATTTCTTTATATTCCTTTGCAACTTTCAGGTGTTATTTTTAAATATCCCGCGAAATAGTACATCATTGATCTCTTTCTCTAAGAAAAGAAAATGTTGGGCAAGACTGAAGTTTTTGTACCTTGAATTAATCTTCTTAAAAAAAAAAAGTCCTGCTCTTTAATGTTGTAACTGTGATATTCTATCTCTGAAATAAGTTTAGTTTTTTTAAAAAAATATTTTCTTCTTTTCATGTATCTGTGTGAGATGGGCATGTTTGTATGTATGTTTGCATGTGTGTGTCTGCACATGTGTGTACATAGGCCCAAGGCTGCTGACAGGAATCATCTTCCATGGCTCTTACATCTTATTCTTGGAGGCAGTGCCAGAGACTCTTACTCAAACACAGAACTTGTCAAATGGTGAGTAAGTTAACCGGAATTCCTTGTCTCCATTTTTCAGGGCTAGAATTACAGGCAGGCTACCATGACCGCCTGGCATTTACCTAGGTTCTGGGAATCTGAACTCTGATCCCCTTGCTTGGTAAGCACTTTACTAGCTGAGCTGTCTCCCCAGTCCACAGTTTAGTTTCTTCTAGATACAGAACATAGTTGTTTTGAGCCATACCTATTGAAAAAACCCCTTTAAAATAATTATCAGGCATTATTTGTGTCCCATTTCTTATTTCAAAAACACACATGGGCTGGAGACACAACTCAGCAGTTACAAGCACTCCCTGCCCTTGCAGAGGATGCAGGCTCAGTTCCCAGCATCCACATGGTGGCTCACAATCACCTTCAGTTCCAGAGGACTTGATGACACCTTCTGTCCTCCACAAGCACTTATATGTGTGTGTGAAGCACACATGCAGACAGACCGACAGACAGACAGAGAGACAGACAGACAGACAGACAGACACACACACACACACACACCCCTAAATAAATAAATACCAACCAAGTACCTTTTTTCTAGTAATTAACTTGCTTCAGTGTAGAATAGAAGGTGCCGTGTTAGCAACTGTTTAATTCTATATTCTTTGACACACTTCCTGGCTAGCCACAGTTGCCTGTGCTCATCATGAGGAATATGCTTCTATGTGTGGTGTATATTCTACAGCATAAATCATGGCTTACAAAACAATGATTAGCCAAAAGGGCAGCTTTCAGTGATAGACCAAGGAACATCTCCCACCCTTGTATCTGTTCCGCTGAGACATGGCTACCCGTGGGAGATAACAGATGTGTGTCCAAGGAAGGAAGGTATGCCAATTTATTCTGCCCATATGATAAAGAACACTGAATCAGAAAGTAAACTTCCCTGAAAATGGCTTTCAATATACTCTTTGCTTAAAAAAAAAAAAAAACAAAAACAAAAAACCCTTCTTGGAGGTCAGAGAACAGCTAATGAAGTAGCTCATGTGGGATGGGTAGATTTTGATCCAAATCAAGAAAGACAGTGCCCTGAAAATGGTGTTGTACAGGAGAGCGCCAGACATCATCCCGTCATTCCCCAGACGGTGGTCAGTGTCATAGCTCTCAATGGCGCCAGTGAGTAGCGTTTGTTTTTTGTTGTTTTTATTCTGTTTTCATAATGGAAACTGAAGCTTAGAGCCTTGTGCATAGCAGGCAAGCCCCCCCCAAACTGTGCTATATATCTTAATCCCTTAAATAATTTTTACTACTACTATTTTAGACATGGTCTCCCTGAGATAACCTGACTGGCCTCAAATATTCTCTGTACCTCAGGCCGTAAACTTTCAGTATCACCAGACCCAGCACGGCCGGTCCTTAAATGCAGGGATTAGTCCAGGACTATAATCAGAATACACTACTACTTAGCATTGTTTGTGTTTTAGTATTAAAATATAATATCATTTTTAAAATTAGATGCAGAATGAACACATGTATTTAAGTCCCAAGTTTGCTACCTGGGAGCATGTTGCTGTGCAAGGGGCATGCTGTAGCTGGAGCCATATGCTGATCTGAGTAACCTGCACTACCACCTGGGGTCATTGTGATATCTGGGCCCAGGCTGCTACCGAGGACCATGTCTGGGCTCATGGTCCTACCACAGCTTGGGTCTGTGTTGATGTCCATGTCCGTGGCCCATGGTAATACCAAAGGTCATACAGATGCCCAGGGTCTAGGTAGCAACCTGTGGCTATGTTGGTGTCTGAGGGCCATGCTGCCATTGAGGCCTTGCAGATCTGAGTGGCCTGTGCTGCCACCCGGGACCACGTCTGGGTTAAAGCTCCTGATGCAGCTGTGAAGATGTCCACGCCCGTGTTGCCACAGGGAGCTTAGGAATCATGAATGTTGAAATCCAAGGACCCTGTTGAGCCAGCCCAATCCCTCACTGGCGCTGGGATAGCTGGCCCTGCCCACCACTGGACACTGCAGCAGGATCCTTGGTCCCGCTCCCATGGGAGAACTGCCCTCCCCACTGTGCTCCGGAGATGGTCCCACCCCTCCACATGGGAGAGCTGGCGGGATGGCATGGGCCTAGGAGAGCTGGCTCCGCCCCTTGCCTGAAGAGGGGTGGTCCTAGTGGCCTGGACTGACCTGCTCAACTACCACCCTGACCCACATCCTGTGCCTTGGGCTGGCCCACCGTAACATCTACCCTATTTGTAACCTGCTGGAGTCCGTGAAGGGACAGGTCCTGCTAAACAATAGCTGCAGGATCTCCATGAATCAGAGCAAAAGCAGGAGTTTCAGAGGCCTTGAAGTAGACCAAAGACACCTGGCAAAGAACATTTTGTGGGCGGGGCTGATCGGACAAAGGGGTGTTCATGTGATACACGTAGCTCCAGATGTCACTACGATGAATAAGATGTAAGAAAGATGGAGGGTTTTTTAATTGATTATTTGGGGGGGGTTCTCTTTTGGGGGATGCTGCAGGGTTGAGGAAAGAGATGGAGGGACTGGGAGGTGAGTAGGATTGAGGTGCATGATGTGAAATTCCCAAAGAATCAATAAATTATGTAAAAAAGCTCCAATTTTGCCCTGTGTGGATGATAACTCCAACATGCAAGATAATATTTAATACCTATAAAAAGACTTAGCAAGGGAGAGAGAGACAGCTCAGTACTGGCTATTCTTGCAAAAGGCCTGGGTTTGGTTCCCAGCACTCACATGTGGCTCACAACCATCCATAGGCACCTACATGGTGTACAACATTCATGAAAGCAAAACGTTCATTTATTTAAAATAAATAAATCTAACTTTAAAATTAAGAACGAAAACCTCTGTAACAAAACAAATCCCTCTAACTCAGTTGTTTAGGTGGACAAGGCTAGACCAAAATATTATGTTGTGTGTAGGACCCTTTCTTGTTAAGCTATGGAATTAAAATTCTACATTTAACTGGCAATTACCAAAAATAAAACTTGCTTGGTGTGGTTGAACACACCTGTAATCTCCCAGCACTTGAGAGGTAGAAGCAGGAGGGTCAGGATTTTAGAGCTAGCATCAGCTACATCACTGCATAGTGAATTTGAGGTCAACCTGAGCTACAATGAGATCTTGTACTTGGAGAAGGAGGAGACAAAACCTAATTTTTAGAGGAGTGTTTATCTAATTATTTGTATTAAGTGGATTGGCTGTGATGCTTCTGCATTCTATCAATTCAAGTATTGCTCAAAATTGATATAATTATAGTTTAAATGTGTTGTTGGGAACAGAAATAACTTTCAAAAAAGAGGTTTATCATATGTGACTTCTTAAGGGCTTACCCTTCTAGAATTACTTTCCTTTCTGCTAGTACCATATTTACATGTTATATATCATTATATATTAGTATATAGCATATATACACATACACACATATATTAACTAAAACCATACACACTCGTGGCATTTGATTTACCTTTTAAAATAATCATTAAAAACTGAATTTAAAAAAATAACCTGAGGTGGTGATCGGTTCTTGTGCTCTCAGTACTTAGGAAGCTGAGGCACGAGGAGCTCAAGGCCAGCCTGGGCTTTATAATAAGTTCGAGGCAATCTAGGCTACATAGTTAGGCCTTTATTGGGAAAAAAAAAGCAAATTTTCATCCCTTTTACTCCAAAATTTTATTTCTTTTCCCAGATATTCTCGAGGTATGATGTATCTTGTATATGTTCCATTATTCAAAAATACAATATATATATTAAACAACCAAATAAATTTTAATAAGAGAATAAGCAAGTGGATTTATGATAATGTAAATATCCTATAACCATATTTCTAAGGTCAGTTTTAATGTTAAAATAATGATAACTGTATGATTGTGCTTCAGACTGAGATGCTATTTTAGCATATTTAGCACAAATATGCTAAATTTTTGTTTGCTTGTATTTTTGTTTTTTTGTTTTTTTGTTTTTTTTTAAAAAAAAAAACAGGGTTTCTCTGTATAGCTGAGAAACCTGGCTGTTCTGGAACTCACTCTTTAGACCAGGCTGGCCTTGAACCCAGAGATCTGCCTGCCTCTGCCTCCCAAGTGCTGGAATGCACCACCACTGCTGGGCCCATAAAGATGCTCTTTAGTGTATTTTCTCATTTTCTAAAGTCTTCCTGCATAGCTTCAAGTCAGAAATCATACCCAGTTTGTAAACACGGGAACTCTTACCCAAAATTCATTCCTGGTAGGTCTGGGCTCACTGGGTCCATTGACTAATTTGGTGGCTCAAAACCATCTGTAATTCCAGGTCCAGAGGGTCTGACACCCTCTTCCAGCTTCCACAGGCACTATTACACACGCATAATGCACAGACATACATGCAGGCAAAACACCCATGCACATAAAATAAAAATAAATCTTTTCTTTTTTAAAGGATGAGTTTTTTTGCCCTATTTTGTGGGCCTGAGCTATTATATAACCGTGAATGTCGTGATCTGGGAACACTTATCTTCCCAGTATCTTCTAATTCTAGCTCATGTTTGGCTTCCACATGCTCATTCTTGTATAGAAGACTCTTTTTGCTGTTTCAGTACCAAGTCAGGAGACTCAAATGAGTAAATATTTATCAAGTGCCTAGTATGTGTAAAAAAAAATGGATTTTTAAAAAATGAATAAGGAATGATGAACTGACTTAGCGGATAAAAGTCCTTGCTGTGTGAACCTAAAGGCCTGAGTTCAGTCCTATATAAAGGTGGAGGGAGAAAACTGACTCCCACAAGTTCACACATATGTCATGACATGCTTAGGCATACACACACACACACACACACACACACACACACACCACAAATAATGATGATGATGACGATGATAAATAAATAAATAAAAGTTAAAAGTATATAAGCAAAAATTAAAAGTTAAACTTTTTCAGTTAGGCAGAGAAATATATATAGATTGTAAAAGTATGAATTATATCAAATGTGATACAAATAATTTAAATAACAGTCTGCCATAGTTTGGATATTAAGTGTTCTCCGCAGATCCAAGTATTAAGGACAGCGTATAATCTCACTCTTCCTCTTCCTCTCCCTTTCAATTCCTAGCTATAAGGTTTTGTTCTTCTCTCCTGAAGCCGTGCCTGGCCAGAGTGTGTTGCCCTGCACAAAAACAGCAGAGTGAGCCAGTCTTAATCGGGTACGGAAGCATCCAAGTCTGTAAACTAAAATAAACTTTCTCTCCTGATAAATTGATTATCTTGGGTGTTCTTGGAATAGTACAAAGCTGACTAACAGTCTAAGATAAAACATAAAAGATATGAGAAGTCCCTTATTGTCTCATAGCTCTAAAGATTCAAGTTAGCTATAGAGAAGCAGAGAGAACACAAGAGAGGGTGAACTTGAGAGAACTGGATTACTCTGAGAGTGCTGATGTCATCCCAGGATGCATACGACTTCACTGGGTGGAGGAAAAGGCATAAGTATGACTCATACCCACAAATACATAGACAACAACATGTGTATAATGGTAACATGTGACATCTACACACATATATAAAGTGTATTCTAAGCCGGTGCAGTCCTAGCAGATTTATATCTGAGCAGATGTAATTCTAGGACTCTTGGTAGAAGTATTACAAAAGGGGATTCTTTCTTTTGGGACTGGTGACCATTCTGCTGCCAAGGATCCCAATAGAGCAAGTCCACCTGATAACAGAGATGAAACAGGGAAAGGCAAATGCCCAAACAGCGAAAGAGACACATGATTTGTTTTATCTGAATGTTGATGGAGGAGAGCCAATGATCAGCTCTGAACTCTAATTTGGTAATTTTAAATCACCTGTGTTTAATATATAGTTACATGTGAGTATAATTGAGGAAGCGGTTTTAAAGCGTCTCCCAAACGGTCTTCCCCAGGGAAGAGCCCCTCAACTGCTTATCCAATACCAAGCAGTCAGCCCTGAGGTCATATACATACAGATAACATTATACAGCATGAGCAGGTTGTAGTTAGAAATTTAGAATTATAGAAACAAAGAGGCCATGGATTTGAAAGAGAGCAAGGGGATGCATGGAAGGGCTTGGAGGGAGGAAAGGTGTAATAATGAGGTGCAGGCTGCCTTCCCGGTGCCCGGATAGCTTACCCCCCCCCGAAATAATTACACAGAAACTGTATTCATTGAAATACTGCCTGGCCCATTAGTTCTAATCTCCTATTGGCTAACTCTTACATATTGATTCATCCCATTTCTAATAATCTGTATGTCACCACAAGGTCGTGGCTCACCGGGAAAGATTCCTAACCAGTGTCTGTCTCAGGCAGGAGAACCATGGCGGCTGCTACACTTCCCTTTTCCCCAGCATTCTGTTCTGTCCACTCTGCCCACCCAAGGGCCGCCCCATCAAAAGGCCAAGACAGTCTCTCCATTCAACCAATGAAAGCAATACAAATACAGAAGGACCTCCTACACCAGAAAGAGAAGGGGAGAGATTATGTGATTGTATTACAGTTTCAAAAAATAAAAGATCATACAAAGAAGAAAGATGTAAAAAGCTTTTACCCATTTGTTTTTATTTTGGTAGCCTAGTTTTTATTGCTTAATAGAGTTTTTCCCCCAGTTGAGGATATTTTTGATGATTCTCATTAGGCCTTAATTTCTGATTGTCTGAAAATTAAAAGTTTATAGTCAGGATTCCCAAGACTAATATAAATGCAGAAGAGTGATTATTATGAACATGGAAGATACTGTTGCAATTTATACTGATTCCTAATTGAGATTTAACCAACAGTCCTGAAACAACCAAATATTCTGGAAGCAGGGCAAAGTTTAATTTTCTTTTTCATCTTTTCTTATATGTATGTGTTTGTGCCTTCATGAACTTATATGTGTCATGTGGGTGGGTGTGCCTATAGAGTCCAGAAGAGGGCGTCAGATGCCCTAAAACTGAAGTTACAGGTGGCCGTGTGCTGCCTGGTGTGGATGCTAGAAACCAAACCTGGTTTTGGCAAGATCAGTAAGTGCTGGTTCTTAATCACTGAGTCATCTCTCCAGCCCCAAATACAATATCCTAACACTAAAATGTAAAGAGACAACATTTTTTATGCTTAGAACTTTGAGGTATAAGTTCTACTTGTTTCCTGAGCCCTACCCTGTAAGTAGCACTTGGGTTTAACACCATTTCACAGATTCTTCCTCTGCACTTAAAGTACTTGGTAAGCCAGCCTGCCTCCATCTTAGGCTTAAGAGCCATCTTATAGTGAAAACAAACTAGGTTCACTCCTGTTCATGGTTAAATCTCTGTTTCTCAAGGATTGGGCAATTCCCCACCTGTAACCTTAACTACAAATGGTTCTGTACCATGTCTTTGTTTCAAAGGGTTATTATGACCACCTATGACTACCTTGTTATAACTACCCGTGGTTATGACTACCTTGTTATGACTGCCTTGCAACCATGTCTTTGTTTCGGGAGATTATTATGACTAACCTGTTATGCTTACATTCTGCTCCTATAACCCAGACTATTTTGCCCACCAAATCCCCTGTTTGGAAACCCCCTACTCTGAGCTATAAAAGCCTTGTCTTCTTCATGTATAATGCTGACTTCTTGAATCCCACCTTAGGGAGAGACAGTCCATGTACATGGATTAAAAAATAAGGTTTGTTTTAATTAATTGTTTGCTTTAATTAATTTGGCCATGGTGACGTGAGTAGGTGGTCTTTCTCCTAGAATCTTTAGGGTTAGAGTCTTTTTCAGTTGAATGGAGACATTAAAAGGCCCAGAGAAGTTCTAAGCAAAGATGTTGGACACTTGTGATGGCTAATCTTGCTTATCAGTCTGATTGGATTGAGAAGGACTTATAAGACAGTGTAGCGCACTTCTGAGTGTGTGTCCGTAAGGGTGCTTCCCTAGAGAATTGATGAAGGGAAGAAGATCCAGTCAGAACGTGGGCAGCACCCCCATGAGCTGGGGTGGTTAAAGGAATAATCCTGCTGCACACCGTTCCTCTCTGCTCTCTGCCTGCCATGGTGTGAGCTTCCCCACTTCCCCCCTCCCCACCATGATGAACTGAAGCCTCAGAAACCGTGAGTCAGAAGAAACACCTCTCTCTTAGCAGGGCGGTGGTGGTGCATGCCTTTAATCCTAGCATTCAGGAGGCAGAGGCAGGGGGATCTCTGTGAGTTCGAGGCCAGCCTGGTCTACAAGAGCTAGTTCCAAGACAGGCTCCAAAGCTACAGAGAAACCCTGTCTAGAAAAACAAAAGAAAGAAAGAAAGAAAGAAAGAAAGAAAGAAAGAAAGAAAGAAAGAAAGAAAGAGTACTCTTTTTAGGCTGGTTATGCCATACACTCTGTCACAATGACAAAGTCTGATGAGCAGACCTCTCAGTGCCTGGTTTTCTTCTCTAGCAATAAGAATCCCAGTTTCCAGCTGAGCCATTCCTGCTCAAGCAAGACCTTTGGCAGCCTTACCTGTGCAGCGGAGGTTGCAATGTGATTAACTTTTGCCTAAGTATAACTTCTAGACAAGTCTCCTTAGAGAAAGGTGGTATGCCTTTCCTGTTCCTGTGGGATGTGGATGTCTTGGCTAGAGACCCAGCAGCTATCTTGGACAATGAGGACGGAAGTGGCAAGGTAGTACGCAGGGGGAAAGAAGCCTAGTCTCTCAAACTGTAAAGCCACTGTGTTTTCCTTGAACTGTCTATCATTGGACCTTTGAAGATATAAGACAGAAAACAATCACATGTTTATAGTTGCTTTCATTTGAATTTGTGTGTCATGTGTAAAGGTACTAATATATCCAATTTGCATTTCAAATCAGTTGAAATCAGCCAGAATGTTCTACTGTGGGTTTCTAATTTGATTCCTTTTTAGGGAGAAGGCAGGATCTTTCCTTTGGAATAAGCTTTCCGTAGAAGTCTAATTTCTTTTTCGGTCTATCCCAGCTTCCTAACTTGAACTAAACAAATCTGCATGTTTGGCTTAAACATTTGCTGAAGGATACACGAGCAACCCCAAATTTTAGAAAGAACTTTCTTCAGTCGATTATAGTGGTATAAGCTTTGTAAATGCAGCCCTCAATCGCCCACCTGTGAGGAAGGCGGATCGTGAGTCGAAGGTAAACTTGAAATATGTATACATAAAATAGAGAGAGCCTGAGAGCCTACATTTAAAAAATTATCTTAAATAAAATTTTTAAAAATCATGCACTTGTGATTATTACAGTTTTATATATGGTTTTATAGTTTGACAATTTCTCTCACAATCTATCCTATAATATTTATTTTATATATTTTATATATAATATTTATTTATAAATATAATAATTATAATTATCTAGATTCATAATTATTTATATATTTTTATATAATATAAATCTTTATATTTTATATCTAATATTTATATTATATATTAATAATATTATATGGCACATGCTCATCATGTTATTATTTTTATAATTATTTATATTATAACAATTATTTAGAATTAACTCAATTCAAAATTCTATTCTTAAAGACACCAACTGAGTGTAATGTCCCATGTCTATAATCCTAGCAGTGACTGTTGTCTACTCTCAGAATTTCCCACATGCCTAAAAGATGCCACAGTCCAGCTGCTTCTGGGCAAGGTCTCACCAAAACTTGAAATACTATATACACCCCACTGTGGTCAGAAGGTAGATTTATCACAATTTTGATTAAGTCAAAAAACTTTCAAAGCATCCCTGAAAAATATGTTAAACAGAAAAGTGCCAAAGACTACGAAACCTCAACTATTGCTTTTTCCCCAAAGTTCCAACAACTACTTCTTGTTTAGCAAGAACTATAAATGTTTTCTGTACATACTTTATCATTCATGCATTAGGGATTAGAAAAATCTTAGGCTTTGGTAAAAAATAATGTGATAATGAAACAACCAGGTTTGGTCTCGTAAGCATAAAGAGTTAGAATTTGCAAAGATTTTAATAATCTAGATTTTCTTGCCCAAGAAGATATACCTGAAAAGTTTAAATCCCCTGATAGTAACACTGCCTATGTAATAAGTCAGATCAGGCCGAATTAGTAAATCCAGGTTTAATCTGAGCATAGCAAAACAACACCCAGACAACCCTCAGGAAGGCACGGGAGGAATCACGTGGCAAATATGGCTACAGGTCTTATATAGCCTGTAGGCATGGTCTTGAGCAGCCCCAGGGAAGGGCTGACTTTTGGCAGACTTTCTCAGGGCTGGGGTTTGGAATGGGAGACATGAGACCAGAGTGTGGAATGCAGCCCTTAGCTGGAGATCCCCAACAATACCCAAAACAGATTCTGAAATATTCCCCTTTTCTTTTGTATTCCCTTCAAACTCAACATTTCCCCCACGGAGATCGCATGTACATTCTCATTTTGACAGCTCACGGAGGAGGATGTCGCCATTGTTATATTTTTTTGGGTTTCTGTGACTTGAGTTTTATAGCATATTAATTTCTTTTAAATGCTCCAATATTGTAGTGACTTGATGACTATTAAAAATAACAGGCTTCAGGTGATTTAGACACAATATGCAATTCTGGGACTACTGAGTGTTTGGTTGGAAGTTCACCCCAGCCCCTGGCATCCATATATCCAAAGGTTCTGGAATGTTCGGGTGGAAGTTCCACCCCAAGCCCCTTACCCTGGGAGCTATGTCAGTTCAGACTCTACCCTCGAAAAGCCCACCAAACGATGACCTCTCCCTATAGATGCTCAAGAACACTCCCACAGGGTATTTAAACTGCACCCAAGAGAAAAAAGTATGGTTTTTCCAGTCTTCCTTTCCCATCTCGTCTCTGGGGGACTGGAAAAGCCATCCGAGATTTTGCATCCATTAAACCTGGGCCTTTTCAAATTCGGTTTGATTTGGTCTGATTTGTATTATTGCATCAGCGGAGAGGCTTATTGGGGTGCAGAAACTTTTCACTGGGTAATGGGATATGTACATGCTTACTTAGGGTTATGTAAAAATGGCCTCCCTGGTATTAACAAGAGCACCCTTCATGGGTCAGAGCCAGAGCATCATTCTGAACCCTCCACCCGGCCCTGTATCACTTCTCTTTAAAAAAAAAAAAAAGGGATTGATATGATTTCTAGTTTGTGGGGATTATTTTTAAATGGTTACATTCTGATTTGTCCATTTCAGAAGTGATTTTTTTTCATTATGTTTTCTCTAGGATAAAGGCTGGCCGCTTAGTTTTGTTGCTGTGATAACGTTCTCTACAAAAGCAATCTAAGAGGGAACCCGGCACTTCAGTTCACAGTTAAAGGTCTGTCACTGAGGGGGAAATCATAGAAGCAAGGGCCTGAGGCATCTAGTCACATTCCATCTACGATCAGAAACAAAGAAAATGGACACATACCAGCACTTAGTCCATTTTTCTCACACTCAGATAGTCCAGGACGTGGCCTAGGAAATGGTTCCACCCGCAGAGGGCAGGACTTCCTATTTCAATTACCATATCAAGACGATCCCACACAGACACACCCAGAATCTACCGGGTAATTCTGACTTATGACCAAGCAGATTCAGCAACTGTTATCAACAACTGGTAGGAAATCACTGGCTGGGAGAACAGGGTCACTGAAGAACACACTGAAGCAGGGTCCGACATAGCTTTGTGATAAATCATATATCTTTTATTTCTGCCTCTTCTGAGGACAGCATATAGTATGTAAATTTGTGGACTGAATTCCCAGTGTTAATTTACCAGTACACACCTTTAATACCAGAACTGGGAGGCACAGGCAGGCAGATCTTTGTGAGCTCAAGGCCTGCCTGGTCTACAGAGTGAGTTCCAGGACAGGAGCTACATAGCAAGACCCTGTCTCTACAGATAAATAAATAAACCAGATTAAGGGAGAAGATGGTATCAATCATTTGTGCTACCTGCTATTTCTAATTTGTAAATCCAGTAGTAAATTATCTTCTTCACTAACTCATTCTCAAGCTAAAAATCAGAACCTGAAAGAGAACCTTTCTTTTTTCAAAAAACAGAAACAAAAATCCAATATTGGGTTTATATTACTTCTCTGTTTCTACTGGAATCAAGTTCCAATGAAGAAGAAACCGAGACTCTTTCCTGGAGTCTACAAAGTCCCTGTCTTCTTTCCAAGGCAGAGGCAGCTAAGACTTCATTTACCCGTGACGTCATCTATTCTATCATCTCATAGGAAAGCTTCAGCAGTAACTGACTCACTCTGCTTGTCTGTCCTTTCTTGAGCTGTTCAGCTGTCTACTGCATAAGAACACACTATTTTGTCTCCTTGATCTGTCCATAGCTTGCCTGTGCATAGGTCTCTTAGAAATACATTTTGTCTTTATGTATTTGAACAGCATATGTATTTCATATATATATGAAAGCATTGTCCCAAAAATGTAGAAACAGGCCTGGTGAGATGACTCAGCCAGTAAAAGTGCTTGTTTTATGAGCATGATAACCTGTGTTCAATCCCAGGAATCCACATGAAAGCTGTATGTGGTAGAAACCATCTGTAATTCCAGCTCTCCTATAGTGAAATGGGAGGTGCAGAGGGAAGAATCACCTGGAAGTTCAAGGGTCAGCTAGCCTGGAGTACATATTGCTGTGGACACTAGCGATACCCTGCTTCAGAACAAGGTGGAAGGTAAGAACCAATTCACCCAAGTTGTCCTCTGACATCTAGGTACATGCAAGCCACACACACACACACATACACACACACAGAGAGACACGGAAAGAGAGAGAATTTAACAAATAGTAGAGAACATGTGTGTTGGCTGCAGGTCCAAAAGGCTGAAGTTGTGTTGGAATGGTGGGAACAGCATGGAGCGTCACAAACTGCTTTATATAGAAATGAGAACAGAAGCATCTGCCTTCCAGAGTTGCTGTGAGAAGCAAATGGTACAACTCATGAAAGTGCCTAGAACAGTTGCTGACACATGGTAAGTGCTTGACAAATATTATTGTCAATCCTTCCACACCAGATTGTATTACTAATGCAGCCAGCCGAAAGAATGCAAGCACTGGTTTGAAATGAGATTCCAAACGAAAATTGTGTGTAACACCAAACATTGTTTCTAAAGCAGTCACTAATCAGTAAAGGAAGCAGTGCCCTGCATGCTGCAGCAGAAAGAAAATGGTTCAGTGTTCTTGACGATTTGAAGTGTTTTCGGCTGCTCAGTACAAAAGGATGGCTCTGGGGACGTTTATCTGCATTGCAGAGAGCAATGCAGAGATCATTTACATCAGAACTTGCCGTTGGCTCCATAGGGCATGTATTCACCGTTTACTGGGTTCACTGCCCTCTCGTTAGGGCCTCAGTGATCAGGATAGGAACTGCGCACTTCTTTATGCGTGGCTAACCTGAAAGCATAAGGACAAGAGGTGAAGGAAAGCATCCCTCCCTGCGAGACTTGGCCCTTGAGTTAGGATTAACACTTAATCCTGTCCAGGAATAGCTGCTGCCTTTGGCCTAAAGAGCAGGTAAAACGCAGGTGGCACAAGGTGTATTATTTATGGGTTGCAATCATGCGTGGCGTTCTTGGCTGTCCCACAGAGGACTTGACTGCAGTTAAATGTAGAGCCGTCTTCCTTTCCTTCAGTACAAAGCCTTGCTTGCACAGGGCAAATGGGCATTTCTAGTGACATGTGATCACGTGGTTTGTGTTAGCAGCTAAAGTCACTCTCAAAAGACTAATTAGGAGTGAGCTGATTCCTTTCCATGCCCCTCCCTTAGACAGGAAGTAGGGAGTGGGGAAGGAGACAAGTACTGCATTCTCCTTACTTCATAAGAGTAAAGTGGAAAGGGTCCTCCTCTCCCAGGGCGAAGTCAAAAACTAATTCCTTTTTACAAAGAGACTTTCTTTTTCTTCAACTGATTGCATCAAAAGATTGTATAAGTCCTTCAAATGAGGAATTTTATACTTCGGTCTTCATGGGAGCCCAGTGGCAGGAAGAAGAAACACTAAAGCTTACAACCCTCATCCCCTTCCCCTCAATCAGAGTGTGGAGGATGTGTATAGCTCGAGAGGCTCTGGAGTATCCAGACAGATCGTGAACTAGTATCAAGAATTGTGTCCCACTGAAATTCTGAAGTCCAGCCCTCAGCCGCTCAGAATGTAGCCTACTTTGGAAATGGGTCTGTGGTAGATGTATTTAGTCGAGGTCATTGGATGGGCCCTATTCCAGTGTGACTGGTAAGCCTTATATAAAAGAGATTCGGCCCTACATATGCATACACAGGAAGCCCCCTGTGAAGATGAAGGTAAAGTAGAGATCAGATTTTTACAGCCAAGGTACCCCAAAGATTGGCGTGAAACCATGAGATACTGGGGGGAGACCTGTATCAGGTTTTTCCTCCCAGCCCTGAGAAGGGACAAGCTTTGCTGACACTCCCAGTGAGACAAGGACCTGTACTCTCTAGAACTGTGAGAAAACAGATTTTGTTGTCTAAGCCAGTCAGTTTGTAGTATGTTACTGTAGCAACCCTTGCAATCTAATACACACACGTTTTTCCTTCCTTCTGGCCTTTCTTCCTTGTGCTGGTGGGGTTTGTATCAGGTTCATGTGAAAAGAATTTCAATTTTGGCATTGTTGCAATTCCTTAATAAACGTGGTTATGTTATATACATTGTTTGAAAGTTGCATTTCTCACTTTTAGGGTTTTTTTGTTTTGTTTTGGTTTTGCTAATAATTTTTACTCACTTTTCATTTTACACTATGGAAATAATATTAGGCATAAAGCAAATTTCAGTGACTTTTCTTATTCTTATTCAAGTTCAAAATGGACCCTGAGAGAACTGAAAAAAAGCAATGCATTTGCTCCAAGAAAGACTAAGGAGTGTGCAGTACTGTTGTGGTTCACAAGGCTTGCAGAGGAGGAGAGGAGAGTCTTCAGAAGCTGGCAAGAACCAAGGGAGAGAGAGCACTAAAGATGATCTTCTTACAACTGTGAGAAACAGTGTGGACTACTCAAGTGCCGCTCAACATTTGAAGCAAATTGGAAAGATGAAGAGGTTCAGTGAGTGGCGCCTCATGAACTGAATAATTACATTGATACAAAGTTAAATTATATTGAATATTGTATGCATGCATGCTTCTACCTCTGTTTAAAACATTTTTATGTATTGATATATATATATATTTACCAAATTGCAGTGTATATTTCTACCTCTGATCAAGATACTTATACATTGTTTACATTTGGAGGTCATTGTCCTCATTTATTGCACAGTTGTTTATTGTCTTAGTCTTTAAGTTAGATAGGTATTAAGAATTATAGATTAATAGTCATCTATATTTGTCATATTTATAGTTAGACTAATCGGGATTTTTAGATACGTAGAGATTATATTCTGTATAAATAGATAATCTTCAACCTCTTCAAAGAGCTGTAGAAAATGGCATTTAATCTAACTTACAGTTCTGTGGTAGCAAGACACAATCATTCCTGACAACACCGAGCTATTCCCAAGAGATTGTTAAGCACCAAAGACACTCTACTTGGAGCTTTTCTTCTTGGCAAAACTGGCCTCTGGGCAAGGAACTGCCCATACCTCAATTACTGACAAAATACATAGTATCTGGAAATGGATAAGCAGAACTGTCAAATCTTGCCAAGACAGGGTAAAACGGTTTTGAAAAATTTCTTGCCTTTAAAAATAATCTGTCAATTATTCTAGGCCTTAGCCAAAGTTGGTTGCTTCAACATTGCAAACGTGACTTTGGGTGATTGCCCAGGTAACCACTTATCTCTGTGATTTGCTGCATGTTTTGGAAGTTGTTTGATTGCACTTCCTAATTACTCAGGTAGCATTATTTCCCTTCTTGGATCTTTGATGAGGTTGAAGACTGGATAAATGTAGTTACTTTTCTCTCATGACTTGGCCAAGTTATTTATTATATAAGACTCAAGCTAGTTAGAATAGGATATTTGTTCTTATTGTATATAATTTTGTTGTAGGTTTAGAACTCTCTTACTTAAACAAAAGGGGGAGGTGCTGCGGGAGCTCCTTCTGCTCCTTCAGCCAATAGCCTTTGAGAGACCAGCCCACTGGGACGTGGTCTCTTTCTCTTTAAAAAGCAGCGGCAGCCCTCCTCTCACTCTCTTGCTTCAGACTCCGGTTCCAGGCGACTAGACTCCTTTCCTGGTCATGTAGGACAGTGTTCTGTAAGTTTTTTCCCCCTCAAATAAATAACCCTTTCAATAATAAGTCCAAATTGGTGTGGGATTGTTTTGCACTTTATGCGTGCCTTCTGGTGAAACCCCAAAGCACTCCCAAAAGCCAAACTGGCAACAGAAAAAGGTCCTGTTTACTGTTTGGAGGTCTCCTGCTAATCCAGCCCACTACAGGTTTCTGAATCTCCATGAGATCATTACGTCTGAAAACTGCTCAGCAAACTGATGAAATGCACTGGAAATTGTGACACCTATTTTCCTCAACAGAAAGGATCCAGTTCTGCACAACACCTGACAACATGTCACACAACTAACATTTCAAAAGTTGAGGGAATTGAGCTATGACGGTATCTCACCTACAGTGTTTACACGACCACTCACCAACCAACCACTGCTTCTTCAAACACCTTGACAACTTTTCCTGGGTAAAACTCTTCCCCAACCAGCAGGATACAAGAATTCATTGAATCTGAAGCATGGATTTTTATGCACAGGAACAAACAACTTACACTGTATTGGCAAAAATGTGTTGAATAGAATGGCTCCTATTTTGCTTAATAAAGATGTATTTGAACAATGATTTAAAGTTAATGGTCTGAAACTGGGATAATTACTTTTGTTTTTTTAAAATATTTTGGTTTTTTCGAGACAGGTTTTCCCTGTGTAACAGTCCTAGCTGTCCTGGAACTAGCTCTTGGAGACCAGGCTGGCCTCAAACTCACAGGGATTCACCTGCCTCTGCCTCCCGAGTGCTGGGATTAAAGACGTGCACCACCACTATCCGGTGATAATTACTTTTGTATCAACCTAATAGGAAGGAGGCAGGAGGTGGAGAATGTAGTTTTTCTTTGAAGCCACAGATGGACAGTAATACTACTGTTTACTTTAGCATCAGGAAGTATAAATACTTCCTAAAACGCATGACTATGCCTGACTGTGGCTAAAGTTTGATAACAGGCAAAAGTGTTCCCAAGAGGCATGTTAGTGCCATTTCCATGTGCTTGCAACCAAATCAATGGCTCCTAATGAGTCTGTCCCCTAGAGGATGCTAGTCTTTCTGTTTCTCTAGTCCTTGTTCTCCATCCCTTCACTGGTGAATCAAACTTGAAAGTTTGCTTTAAAAAATACCAGTCTTAACAAAAGGAGATCAAGGGGATACAAATCAGAAAAGAAGTCAAACTCTCACTATTTGCTGATGATATGATAATTTACATAAGCGACGCCAAAAATTCTATCAAGGAACTTCTACAACCCATAAACACTTTCAACAATGTAGCAGGATACAAGATTAACTCAAAAAAAAAATCAGTAGCCCTCCTGTACACAGATGATAAAAGGGCTGAGAAAGAAATCAGAGAAACATCACCTTTCACAATAACCACAAATACCATAAAATATCTCAGAGTAATTCTAACCAAACAAGTGGAAGACTTGTATGACAAGAACTTTAAATCTTTGAAGAAAGAAATTGAAGAAGACACCAGAGAGTGTAAAGATCTCCCATGGTCTTGGGTAGGCAGAATTAACATACTAAAAATGGCAATCTTACCAAAAGCAATCTACAGATTCAATGCAATGCCCATCAATATACCAGCAAAATTCTTCACAGACCTCGAAAGAATGGTACTCAATTTCATATGGAAAAGCAAAAAACCCAGGATGGCCAAACAATCCTGTAAAATAAAATAATTTCTGGAGGCATCACAATCCCTGACTTCCAACTCTACTACAGAGCTACAGTACTGGAAACAGCCTGGTATTGGCATAAAAACAGACAGGAGGACCAATGAAACTGAATCAAAGACCCAGATATTAATCCACACACTTTAGAACACCTGATTTTTAACAAAGAAGCAAAAAGTATCAAATGGAAAAAAAGAAAGTACATTCAACAAATGGTGCTGGCATAACTGGGTATCCACCTGTAAAAGAATGAAAATAGATCCATATCTATCACCATGTACAAAACTCAAGTCCAAATGGATTAAAGACCTCAACATAAAGCCAGCCACACTGAACCTTATAGAAGAGAAAGTGGGAAGTATACTTGAACTCATTGTCACAGGAGACTACTTCTTAAATATAACCCCAATAGCACAGACACTGAGAGGAACAATAAATGGGACCTCCTGAAACTGAAAAGCTTCTATAAAGCAAAGGACACGGTCAACAAGACAAAACAAAAGCCTACAGAATGGGAAAAGATCTTCACCAACCCCACATCAGACAGAGGTCTGGTCTCCAAAATATATAAAGAACTCAAGAAATTGGTCATCAATAGAACAAATAATCAGATAAAAAAATGGAGTACAGACCTAAACAGAGAACTCTCAACAGAGGAATCTAAAATGGCTGAAAGATAGTTAAGGAAATGTTCAACATCCTTAGTCATCAGAGAAATGCAAATCAAAACAACTCTGAGATTCCATCTTACACCTGTAAGAATGGCCAAGATCAAAAACACTGATGACAACTTATGCTGGAGAGGATGTGGGGTAAAGGGAACACTCCTCCTTTGCCGGTGGGACTTCAAGCTGGTACAGCCCCTTTGGATATCAGTGTGGCAATTTCTCAGAAAATTAGGAAACAACCTTCCTCAAGACTCAGCAATACCACTTTGGGGTATATATCCAAAGGATGCTCAACCGTGCCATTAGGGCATGTGCTCAACTATGTTCATAGCAGCATTGTTTCTCATAGCCAGAACCTGGAAACAACCTAAATGCCCCTCAACTGAAGAATGGATAAGGAAAATGTGGTACATTTACACAATGGAGTACTACACAGCAGAAAAAAATAACAACATCTTGAAATTTGCAGGCAAATGGATGGACCTAGAAAACATCATATTGAGTGAGGTAACCCAGACCCAGAAAGACAATTATCTCATGTACTCACTCATAAGTGGTTTTTAAACATAAAGCAGAGAAAACCAGCCTACAAACCACAATTCCAGAGAACCTAGACAACAATGAGGACTCTAAGAGAGACTTACATAGATCTAATCTACATGGGAAGTAGAAAAAGACAAGATCTCCTGAGTAAACTGCAAGCATGGGGACCTTGGGAGAGGGTCGAAGGGGAGGCGAGAGGCAGGGAGGGGAGCAGAGGAAAATGTAGAGCTCAATAAAAATCAAATATATATATATATGTACACATATACATATACATATACCAGTCTTGATTTGTGCAGATCTAGCACTCCACTACCTTTAGTTTTCCCACTTTCTGTTCCTATATGTAAGCACCAACTTTTAGTACCACTCCATAATTAGTGTAAAGCAATGCATTTAATCCTACCTAAGCCAATGAAAGCCAGTTCCAGGCATCATGCTGAAATTGCCGGGAGATACTGTCTCTATTCAACTATGAGTTGGGAGATTGTAAACCTAGAGCTTCTGGAGTTGGAGTTGGGGAGGGTAGCCCATGTTGTGGAATATTACTTTAACTGTGTAAAGATGTGTTACATTTGTTTATGCTGCTTTTGTTTGATGTTGTAAAGATGTGTTATTTTGCTTGCCTAAAGCATCTGAGCAGCCAACGGCTATGCAGTAGAGGGTAGGCAGAGAGAATAAGTAGGAGAAGAGAAGAGAAAGAGAAAAGAGAGAATGAGAGAGAAAGAGAGGAGAATGCCTGGGACCACCAGCCCGGCAGTCAGCAGCTAGACATGGAGTAGAACATATAGAATGAAAGGTAAAAAACCTGAGGTTGCCAGGCGGTGGTGGCACACGCCTTTAATCCCAGCACTCGGGAGGCACAGGCAGGCGGATCTCTGTGAGTTCGAGGCCAGCCTGGTCTACAAGAACTAGTTCCAGGATAGGCTCCAAAGTTACAGAGAAACCCTGTCTTGAAAAACCAAAAAATAAAAATAAAAATAAAAAAACCACTGAGGTTAATTTATTAGTGCTAGTGGGACAAGCATAACATAAGACTGAGCATTCATAAGTAATAAGTCTCCATGTCATGATTTGGGGGATGGCAGTCCAAGAAAGTCTGCTACATTTGGTGTTCTAATGTGGGGCCCAAATTTCTACATAGGGCCTGGGAAAGATGAAAAAAAGTAAAAGGATATGGCTCCTTTAAGAGACTCTGCCGTACATGTGAGCCCTTGAGTAGACAGTTCACTAAGAAACGACACTCAAAGTAAAAACACTTGCCACAGTGCAAGGCACCAACTTCCTAGAGTTGGGTGGTGAACACAGTTCCCAGTTGAACTAAGTACTCAGCTGGCTCATAGGTCATAAAGCTCAGTTTTCACTGCTCAGGTGGAGTAGAGCCAGTTGCCAGCGCAAAGCTACTTAGCAGTTTAAAGTTTGGCTCATATGGTCAGAAAAGGCTACAGATACACAGTAAAGACAGGTCCAGATGGAAAAAAACTCTAGATAACAGTGTTTTAAAAAATGTGCATAGCCTTAAGAAAGAAAAGAAAATGGGCATATGTAACATAAGGGCCTGCTTGTTGAGATTTCTGTCCCACCTGGTTCCCACAGTCATTAGGTCCCAAAGAATCACACAGAAGTCTATATTAATGATAACTGATTGGTCCATTAGCTCAGGCTTCTTATTAGCTGTTGTAGCTTATATTAACCCATTATTCTTATCTATGTTAGCCACATGGCTCAGTACCTTTTTCAGCAGGGCAGGTCACATCCTGCTTCTTCGGTGGTCTGGGCAGGAGTGCAAAAGAACTTCCTTCTTCCCAGAATACTCCTGTTCTCATTGCCTTACCTCTACTTCCTGTCTGGTTTTCCCGCCTATACTTCCTGCCTGGCTAATGGCCAATCAGCGTTTATTTAAATCATGATTGACAGAATACAGAATTCTCCCACATCAGGTATAGACAATCATAGAAAAAATAAACAGTTTATAAATAATAAAGTATTTAAAGAGAGAGTAAAGTAATAGAAAAAGAGTAAGTGGCGTAAAGTTGGGAAATACACAGGGAGTCTGGATCCCATACAGTGTTGTGTTGACTTTGAATTTTTTTGAATGATGATGTGAGAGCAATAACTGCTGAGAGACATTGGATTGTAAAAGGGACTGCTGAATTAAACCAGCCTAGATACTTTAAGGATGTCTTAACTTTAAAATGGAATTCAGAAAATGTATTGTGTTAGGGAATAGGTTATGCTTTGGTTTCCACAGGAAACAAAAGGCTGTGGATTCCTTCAAGGTTAATAGAGATCAGGTTTGATGGGGAGCCCTCCTGATAATCTTGATGATTCCCTTCTGCCCCCAAAGTCATAGGCTCACAGTGTGTAGGGAGAGAGAAGTAAGATGAACTCATGATCTGTAGGAGACCTCTTCACGTTCTCTTTTTTTTTCCTGTAGTATAGTTCCCATATCCTCATATTCAATAACTGAAGGAAAGGAATACAGAGGAGGGTAAAGGTGAGGGAGAAAACAGAGGGGATAGACATGACCTTCAGATGGCAGCTGGTGAGTCTGGGAAGTCTTTGTGCAGAAGTGGATCTGCTGCTGGGATTAATTCTCTTTCTCATTATCTGGTGATCTCTCCTAACCCAGTGAAAGAGTCTATAAGGAGCTACAAGACTTAGATGGTAACTTTTCTTTGGGGGTCCTTCTTGGGTTTATAAAAATCATGAATAAGGGCCATCTTCCTACATTTGGTGAGAAAAATTTCCCCGAGTTCCTTTTCTTTAATTTGGAATGGTCAGGGATTGCTGTGCTCAGTGTGTTCTGGACCTGTGCATGGCTGAAGCATGCTTTTCCTTCTTGCTTTGGTCTGGTAAGCATGGAATATGGCTCAGGATTCAGCTCAGCTGTGAGTTTACTTCTGGCCCTCAGTTGGCAGAACACACTTAGGTGACAGTGGATTGGGATTTAACTTTGTGATCAAGTTGTCACATGATTTTTTAATCCAAATCCAAATAGTAGGTGATACTATTATAAAGGTTGTACTGTCAACCTCTGCCTCAATCTTTTATTAATGCTGAGGAATTTGCAAAACACCTTCTGTGATAAAGAAGCATAGAATTGTCTTTGCACCTTGCTTCAGGTACCAGATTTCTAGTAGAACCTAAGAATAAGGAACCAGAGTGCAGGGAGAGCCAATTAGAAGAGGAGAGTCTAAAAAAATAGAAAGAAAAAACCACATTCAAAACAAAATGGAAGGCTAAAGTATAAAACTGAGTATTAAAGGAAGAGCAGTTCTTTTCCTGCCTGTTTTTGTTTTCTTTTGTTTGTTTTATGCTGTTATTTTATTTTATTATTATCCCTTAGAAGCATGTTTATTTTCTAACAGAAAGAGAGTGGATCTGGATTGGAGGGAGATAGAGAAGAACTGGGAGGAATAGAGGGAGGGGAAACTGTAATTAGGATGTGAGAAAAGATAAATTTCAATAAAAGAAAAAAAAGAATAGTAAAGTCCTAAAGTTTATTAGATGCAGGTCCTGTGATTCAAATTTACAGTAAACTCGCGACCACGCGTGCTCATATGCACACACGTAAGCATGCATGCACACACGCACTCCTGACCTGGCTTCACATTAAAGCCATGTTGGCTTTCTGGATAGGTCTACTAGTCTCAACCTTTTCACTTTATGTGGGACTAAAACCAGTAGAACCAGCCCAGAAGATTCTGGCTGAAAGTTATGACAGAGATGAGAGTGAAGTCAATTTTCCATTATTTTAGGACCAATAAAGTAAGTCTGAATTGTTGTGTCCTTTGTCAGTTTTTTTTGATAAAAGATTACCATGTATTTTAGAGAATATGCTAATAAAATGCAAATGTATGCTTTGTAATGAAAAAACAGGACTGGAGTTTCTCTAAATAGTCTCAAATGGTTTTAATAAATAAATAAATAAATAAATCCTACAATTTAAAACAATGAATCACCAAGGATACAAAAACATTTTTTGTGAGTAAAAATAGATTAGAAAGCACAATAAAATCTTTGTTAATAGCAAATACACATGTCGTTAAAGTGTAGCGCACTCATATATAAAGATAACATGAAGATAAGAGATGGGTTGGAATTAGACCTTGAAATCAATTTATTGCATAATATTTTTTAGTTTTAATTTGATGTATCTCTTGGCTATTTTTCCTGATAATGAGAATTATCATAATTTTTTAAAACAAAGACTAAGGTTCTTGAAAATATGTTGACTAAGTGACTTTTTTGAAACTCAAACTAATGTATATGAATGTAGACTATAGACTCTAAAGTGTTGTAATTGTTTTTATTATTCTCCGATGCCAACTTCAAGTTACAAATCAAAAGGGGAAACAAAGCAAAACACATTTCTGATTCTTGGAGAAAAGACAGGATAGAATATTATTTTTGCTATAGCCCCCACCCCTATTTCATCTGGATCTTGGCTTTATTCTTCAAAGGCATCTGAATTCTATGTTAGGCCTTCACATACATTGAAAACTGAGGAAAATGATCGCTACTGTAGGCTGCTAACCACATAGCTTTATAGGACCATGGCTGACGTTTCAGGGATGTGGGTTGCTCCTCAGTTATGGAGTAAATCAAGTAAGGGAACAGCCATTGCCCACTTTCACAATGCGAAATCTATGGCAACTCAGATAGTAAAACATTGGCAAATCATGTCAGCTCCTTTCTCAGCAGCAAGCTCTGATGTCAGTGGTGTCCTCCTGCTCGCTCTACTTCAGGACAACTACCCTTCTGTGATCAGGACACAGTCACTGATTGATCATGGCACAATGCCTTCAATAAAGTATGGTCCCGCTGTGTTTTACGGAAGATTTCTAACAGTGCGTTTTGAAGAGGGTGGCAGCTCTATTTTAACATGGTTAATTTAAGGAGCTTCAGTCGTTAAGATAAACAACTTCTTCTTGCCTGGAATTCAAACTCAACGAGTCTCAGCTTAAGAAGTAACCTCTCAATGGGTTCATGCTTTGAGATTTCCCCCCGCCTATGCCAGCACCTGGGGGTGGGGTTTTTGGTGACATTTTAGGACACAGAATTTATTTTGTACTTCGATTCTTTCCCCCATATTGTGGTTTTTCCAGAATGTAAGAACTTCATCAGATCGTCCTACACTTTTATATTTCAAGGCTCATGACCCTGCTGTTTTCTAACTGGAAGAAGAGAAGTGGCCACTGCTGGCACAGCCATGAGAAGCAACATCCGGAACTTCCTGAAGGATCTCGAGGGCCATAATTTTCATTTATAGGTACTTTTAAAAACCACTTGCTTAAGGGTGCTCTATAGAGGCAGACAAATTACAAAGAGTTTATACTTTTCTGGCACTGGAGTTCATGGTCAGTAAGGGATAACTGGCTTTCAGCCCTCATCTGTTTCCAGAAAGGTATTTTCAGCATATGCAAAGAAGACTACTGTGTAGACCATGGAGCAGGTCCTCTTTACCCCGCCTCCATGCCTGAGGCCACAGGAATGACACCACAGATATTATTTCTTCAGCATCAGAGATCTCCCCAGGTTCTGCCTCCCAGGCTTTGTTCAAATTTTCATTCTCTTCTTGTCTTTTCAGTTCTCTTCAGGTCACTGAAATGAACCAAGTTCTGTGTCTTTGCTCCAGGGTTTCCCAGTTTTTTTGGACTGAGTCTCACCTAGCAGGGATGAAGGGCTCCAAGACCCACCTCCCTCAGCCCTTTCTGCTTCACAAAGAATTGCCAGATAGCAATTCAGATGGCAGGAAAACATGATGTTTGTGGACATCATGAACATCTGTCTCAGGACTCTTGGCATGGGTGGTTCCTGTGTAAACTACAATCTGAATTTTGTGAAAGTATTGCCTTAGGAAATTTATAAGCCACAAATTGTGTCAATTTATAATGCATCGGCATCAATTTCCTACCATGGGGTTAACCAAATAGCCTGCTTCAAACCAAATACAGATGACAGTGGAAACAGATGAAGTATAATTTGTGATGAATAATTATCAGGAATAGAAGCCACTGACAAGTACAACCAACTCAGTACACACTGATGCCAAGAACACTGCATACTTCCCCGAAGCTGAGGCTGCTGCAACCACATAGTTTATAGTCAAAAATTACACCCATTTATATGGTTGTAATGGTAAAAATAAAATGCTGTGGATCCCCAAGTGGCTGCAGTGGCAGAAATGCTGCAGGTCTCCAAGCAGCAGTGCAGGCAGCAGGCAACAGGCAACAGGTCCTGAGAGCAGCCAGTCCTAGGCAGGGACGACTCAGCAGTTCCCAAAGTGGCTACAATGGGCCATGAGTCCCAGGCAGGGAGCTGTGGGTGAGAGACCTCATTGGGGCAGCCAGTCTCACACGGAGAGACAGACAGATGGGCATGCCACAAGACCATGCTGCAGGTCTCTGAAGGCAGCTGGTCCCAGGCTGGGAGCCATGCGGCAGGTGAGAGACAGAGACAGGGATAGGCACACCATGCAGAGTGAGGTTGGATATTTATTTAGTGGGTTATGGAAGGGAAGAGGGAGAAGGAGAGAAGAGCAGAGAGAGGGGCAGAGAGAGAGAGAGAAAGAGAGAGAAAGAAAGAGAGAAACAGAAGGGGGAAGGGGAGAAGTGGGAAGAGACAGAAGCTGCCTCTTTGAAAGAGAGATGGAAAAGGAAGGGACTCAGTCTGGAAGCTGAAGATCAGCTTGCCTTGGAGGCTAAGGAAGTGAGTGGGTGTGGCTTGTCTCTTAAAGGGACAGAGCAGACCATTACACACATCACTAAGTGCTGCCTATCAGGCAGGCAAATTCTGTTAGGTTCTCACTAAACTCTAATTGTTAAAATTTTATTTCTGAATATCAAATACTACTTACTCTTAGTAATTATTAAGTCCATTTTAATGGCAAAGTACACACACATACATGCACACACAGGACATCATGAGCCATTTACCATTAAGAGTCAAAGAAAGATCTTTTGAGACTAGTCTGTGAGATGTTGGAAGGACGCTCATGGCCTACCTGTTAGCTGTGGTTGGAATCACTGGTTGGACAGTTGGCTTGTCTCTTTGATGCCGCTTCTTAAGGTGCTGATACTGTTCCTGTTTTACCCTTTGACACTATGGGGCATTTGGGCCCTAGGCCCTAGCCAGCAATCCAGGACAGCCCTGACCTGACCTTCCAAAGCTCCAGTCTCTCATTAGAGTCCCTCTCTGGGAGGGAGAGTCAGATGTTACACTTTAACTGGCCAGATGGCTGGTGGCCACCCTGCAGCATCTGTGATGCCATAATGGGAAGACTTGGGAGAGTCATCCTGGAGGGAAATCAGAAGATGTAGTCACAGGCCATTTCTGACTTCCCAACCATGTGACAATGAGCAAGTTACCTCTCTTCTCAGCTCAGATTAACGAAATGGAAATAGCAATAGCATAAAGTTTGTGTTGTGCTCCCTAAGTGAAAATGTTCACACAAACATCTGAACTGTCCTAGTTGCCAAGTATAACTCATAATAGCATTGCTACAATGGATGTGGATTCATACTACCAATGAAGGTCAAATACCAAATGAAGGTCAATGAAGGTCAGGCCTAAGATCAGTGAGGAATTTATGATTCCTTAAGTACATTCCTCAATGACCCTAGATTCTTCGCTTTTTCCTTTTCATGGCAGGGAGTAGGGTGCATCACAGATTGATTCCAAGCATCAGAAATGAAGGAGGCTTTTCTGATTATTTTCTTTTGTCTCTTTCTTTTCCATCCCACTGGAGCTTAGGACTCTTGGAAGACAGCGGCTGAAGAATGCTAGGAATTCTTCCCCCACCCAGTTGGGAATGTGTCCTCCTTGGAGCTCTTGGCAGGAATGTGAGGACTTCCTGATAAGGTCCAGCTTGTGGAGCCACAGAACTTGGGGTTACACATTGCTGCATGGGCGTGGTCGTAGGCCAGAGCCACCTCTGACTCAGACCCTTTTCAACATCCCTCAGAGGCTGCTCTTGTAGGACTAACCTCTACAGCCAGTAAGTGAAGACACAGCTCAGCCAGATATTTCAAACAAAACACATCTGGATGCTCCATCTTTGGGGAAACACATGGCCATGTTTTGCTGCTCTGGTTCGTGGCATGAACCTGGGAAAGCAGGGTCTAAAAATAAGGCAAACTAAAGTCTCACGCAATAGCCAGCTTTATTCAGAGCATCAGACAATTTATACTCTGAGAGTTAAGAAGAGTTGCCTGAGTAAAATGTACAGTCACAAGGACAAGCTGCATGTGGCAAAGACATGTTTTTGCTTAGAGGGACATGAACAACAACAGCTGAAGTGAACTCACTTCTATCCGCTACACCTGGGAGGAGCAACAGAAACACATTCCAAGAACAGTTCTGTGTTTTAAAGGAACTGAGGTCATAAGATTCTTGTCTTGTTTTCTTGGAGTTTTCTCATAAATACTCAGAATTCTCACATGACTCCATTCTTGGACCCTGTTCTGACAGTCATGGTAGTTGTTTGAGCCACTGTTAAGTCTCAAACCCTAGGATAAATGGCTAAGGTGCCTATTTAACATCAAAGCAGACCTAGCCACCAGGTTCTCCCAGCATCCCCCAGTCTGTACCTGTTACAGGGTGTGGCTGGCATACCCTGCCCTCTACCCTGAACTCTCCAGCTCAGGGGCTGGGCTGCCCTTTCCCCAGAGACTCTTCCTTATATAACTCAGCTATTTTGGTTACCCGCCCCTTTTGTACCTTTGCCCTCTTGGCTGCTGCACTTGGTCCCCCTACGTCACAACCTAAAGTAAGCTGGGACCATAGATATTTGAGGAGTCAGGGAGAATAGCAAGGGAGGACTATGAAAGACCTGTGTGAGGGATGAAAGGTGGGCTGGGAAGAAACTTTAGTGTAAAAGACTTTGGACTTGGGGTGGGACTAAGGCATAGTTTAAAGGATATTAGTCATCTGTGTGTGGTGTGGCATGTGCCAGAACCAGGCAGGGGGTGTTGCAAGGTGTGATTAGATAGGGAGTAGGAGTGTGCGATTGATCAGAATCAGTGTCTGATTCTCCTGAAAGAATGGCTCTTGTTGGAGTAGGATCTGAGCCAGGGACAGAAGGGTGGAGAAGGAGAGCTAGAACACCCGGACCCATGACTAGCTGCTGATAGGAGCAGGCATTCAGTGTCTCACATGTGCACTGACCCTGAAGGTGCCTGTGAGCATCTGCCTACGTGTTTGCCTTTCCTTTGAGATCCTCTGTTCCTTCAGCTTTCTCTGCCTTACTTACTGGTGCCCCAGTGGATTAGCCTGGTCTCCTTTTACCTCTCCATCTGCCTTGTGCAGGTATCACTATGGTGGTTATCCCATCCCTATTCCGCCACGACTTTGGTCTATGGTAGACACTACTGCTAACTAGTACTCAATTCTTTTCTTGATGACCATTATTCTTGCTTTAAAACTTCCAGTTAATCAGAGTCTTATGACTTCTTTGTGTCAAGGAAATATGAATGAAAAATCATGTATTATTTCTAGGCAAAGACAGTGAAAAGCTCTTTCTCAATTCTCTATACATGAAATATTTCTTTTCTATTGTGTAGAATGTAGTACCACCCTCTAAATATTCAAGGGTAACATATGGAGGTGATGGAGTCTCCAGATAAAAGTAGGCTGAGAAGCCAGATAGAAGACTATAATCTAATACCAACTTTTCTGGGAAGACTCCTTGCAAATTTATCATCCCTCTTACATATTCCCAGCTTTATCCAAACATTGCTGACCATATTATATTACTTCTATTTATGAATCTCTCCCTGTGAGAGTATAAAGCTAACTGGGTCAATACCTATTAGACACATACTGGATGCTCACATGTAGGAAATGATGAGGTAATGTGACTCAGAGATGATGAGGGCACTCAGGGCTCATCCTTGGCCACAAGATGACCATGGACTGTGATCCAGACTGAGAAATTCAACTTCAGAGCATCTTCACTTTGACAGACCTCCACATGCAGTGGGGCTGGGGTTCTGGCCTCTAACTTTATAGTAGGCTTAATGAATGTGGGTTTAAGGCAGGAATTTAGCTTTATGTTGTAAGCGAGTATGAGTGTTACAGCTCTGGAGCTGCAAGGATATCCTGACTTATCCCGAAGCCAGGTTATACTTAGATCTGCAATAGGACAGCTCTAGAGGCTGGAGGGAAAGGTGTCCTGGCTTGTCGGGAAGCTAGGCTACCTGAAGTTGGGTGTGGTGGGGGATGGCTATAGCTGAGCCCTGCTCTGTTCCCCTAAGAGAATGTCCTCACAGAGCTATCAGCTTCTTCGCGGCCCAAGAACGTTAACTTCTGCTACATTCTGCTGAAGGGGATGCCCAGGCAGAAAAGTAGCAATCTCCTCTGGTTCCAGCGAAAAGTTGTTACTTTTTCTGCTCAGAGTTGCTCAGCTGCCCTAAGGGAAAGTCTCAGCAAGGCTCCTCTGTTCTGCTCAGCTTTACTCAGTCCCTCTAAGGGAGCTTCTCAGCAGATTTTTCTGCTCCATTGGCTAAGGGATGTGCCAACCAGGTTCTTCTATTCTGCACTGGCTAATGAATATCTTCACCCAATACTCTTTGGAGAGATTTATTTAGGAAAGAGGAGTCCAGTAGAGTGGCTGCCTCTGCCAGGGTGGGAAAGGACATCCCCAACTGAACAGGCAGAGGGTCTTATATAGGGCTTCTTTTTTGTTTTGTTTTGTTTTTTGAGACAGGGTTTCTCTTAGCTTTGGAACCTGTCTCGGAACTCGCTCTGTAAACCAGATTGGCCTCAAACTGCCATAGATCTGCCTGTTTCTGCTGGGATTAAAGGTGAAATTACCTGGCACAAGTAAGAAGGAAACACAGAACACGCAACAAACCCTCTTAAGAGTTTATTAGAGGGGGCATGTACAGGCCTGGGGAAGTCATTGTGCAGAGAGAGAGAGAGAGAGAGAGAGAGAGAGAGAGAGAGAGAGAGAGAGAGGGCGCATCCAGCTTTTAAAAGCTGCCTAGTGCATGCACACAGGGGGTTGACCTAGCTACGTCATACATGGGGCTCACGCATGCGCACAAGAGCTTAGCTGAGTCATACGTGGATGATGTAATCTACCTGCACGTGGGTCACATGGGGCCCTTTAACATCCCTGGGGGTTATTATGCACTTCTGCCTAAGGGCTTGTCTGCACATGCATGGTCCCTAGAACATGGATGTATCAGCCTTATGTGGTTGAAATCATTACAAAAGGTGTGTGCCACCACGGCCCCATGTATAGGATTTCTTAGGGAGCAGAATTTTTCCAAGAAGTTTTTTCTGCTCAGGGATTGGTTAGTTTTTTTTTGCTCAGGGATTTGTTAGTTTAGTTGGTCAGGGGCAGAGGTGGCTCTGATTTCAAGGCCAAAGTGTATTTCTTTCACTAGTCCTTTTGACTCTAATTTTAGGGCAAGGGCATATTTCTTTCACTGGTGCTGATTCTAAGGACAAAGTATGTTCCTTTGGCTCTGGTTTCAGAGTCAGGGTGTGCTTCTTTGGCTCTGGGTTCAGGGATAAAATGTTTCTTTCACTGGCTCTAGTTTTAGATCCTGGGTGTGTTTCTTCCACTGGCTCTGGGTTCAGTATCAGGGTGCTAGATTTCATGCCCAGGGATTGGCTGGTTTCCTGCTCAGGGGTTGGAGGTTTTCCTTGGCTGGCCCTTTTAACCTACATATGTACTAGTCAAGATTGTTTCAGAATTGGATGGAGACCATGAAGACATAATGACTGAGATTCTAGTAAAGTAGAAGCCGAGGGAGGAGGTAGAACTTGGTATAACCTCATAGTCATTGATATCATTAATATTAGCTGTTGTGTGTAGACAGTGAAAGACTAGATAGAACTTTAATGGTACCCTGAGGGACCACTTTAAACACCCAAATCCACCCCCTTTACCACTACTTGAAACAACAGCACTAAATAGACCACAAAATGACGCTTCTTTCCGGCTTAATAACTGAAGCCAGAAAGCCAAGCATCGCCCCGTTGAGCTCAGCTGGGAATAAGCATGTCAGGTAGCTCTCAATTTTCACTCTCCGCACACGCTGATGTGTGAATTAGGAGTAAGCTAATTTGCAGATATATAATTCACAGATAAGAGGCAACCCTAGTTGTGAGTTATTGAACAGCTACCAGGTGGCACTGAACTTCATGGTTTACATATATGCATATTGCCAGATTAGTCAAGTTTTCATGCTTCAAGTGAGATGACTAAGAGCTGGCACAATGGGCATATCCTTGGGGTCATAGGATATATAGAAAGGTTACTGTCATATAGTTTGCATATCGAGCGTCTAGAGACACGACAGGGATTGGAAACTTACAAGGGGCTCAGTATCTGTTCCTCTTAGATACTTCAAACTCAGTAGTCTCTGTTCTTATTGAAAACCAGGGCTTCATTCACAGCACACTCTGCAACAGGGTACTGATTAATTCTGCTTAAAAACTCACTAGCTCGCATACCAACTTCCAGAGAATATTTCCCATGAGAAAGCATGCCTGGAAATGGGTAGTACAACCATCCAGCCCCTGAATCTGCCGAGGCGGCATCACACAAAGCCAGACACAGTGTAAGTAAGCAAAATAGGTCTTTCAGGGCAAGGTCTGCTTGGCTGAATGGGCTGACAGGATCCTGGGTGAGATGCTGTTTACGGGAGTATAGGCTCCTTACCAGCGGCTACATAACTGAAGAAAATGTCTGCCTCTCCCTGAGAGAGTTATGCTCCGGAATTCACATCAGTCGTGATTACTAGCACAAGGCCTGGCTAAGGCTGGGCCCGTTACTCCTGCCCTAGGTTAGGGAAAGCATGAGGCCTGCCCTTCTATGAGGAATTACAAGCAGACAATGGAAACTAAAGGGGAGGGGCTCTTGAGGTCTGCCACCCCCTCCCTGAGTATCTGGAGAAGAGGCCCTGGCTTAGACCGTGAGACTGGAGCCATCATGGAGACTAGACCCCTTGTAAAGCACATTCCATTCTCAGCAAAAGGCATCAGCTACGAATGAGGAAGTTTGCCAGAACCTAAACTGATTGACACCTTGGCCTTGGGTTTCTCAGTCTCCTGAACTGTAAGAAATAAAATTTCTGTTGTTTACAAACTGCCTGGTTAATGGTACTGTTATAGTGCCCAGCCTAAGACACCTATAGAATGCTTCCAGAAAGTCTACCCCATCCAGTCTGCGGTGTACAGTCACACTATCAGTAGCCTGTTCTTCAGCCAAGACACTCTAGATTCTGCCCCAGATCATGTGATGCTCATCCCTCTCCCTCATCCTTACCCTTCTTATCATCCCCCCTCAACTCTCCTCAGAGCCACATCTACTAACCAAGTTTATTTAGATGTCTTGTCTTTGTCGGAAATTTCATATAAACAGAATCCCTTCTAGAAGTTATCATTTTGTACCACGAAGCATTAGGACATATATTTAATTCAAGAGACCCTAAAGTAGAGGGAACAAATGATCTGAAATAATTGTAAAGCATGCAAGATCAGCCTCGAGGAATGGGCGGGAGCAGGGTGAGATAGAGTGGAGTCTGCTTCTCACCAGGACTCAAAGGAAAATGCTGGCTGCTGTGAGCCCTGAGTTTTCAAGAGTGCTGGAGAAAACTTTTAGTACTGCTTAATGCTTATAGCACTTAGCCAGCAACAAAAAGACAGGTGCTCTTCTTACTCTAATCCTAAATTAAATAAACTAAGGTCAGAGTGACAGCCAAGCTTTGTTCTCGCATGCCTCAGGGAGAAATCCTCATAGGCTCCACAGAGAAGATGAACCCCTGGAATGAGCTAATTATTAGATTCATAAAATATCACAATTAAAGGAACCTAGCACCTAATACAAGTCATCAGAACATGTCACAAAACTTCATGTAGATGTTTTCCGTAGCCATCTTCAGTATTCTTACCTAAAGTTTATGGAGTAGAACAAAACATACTCTACATCCCAGAGAACCTTTTTCAGAACTCAATATGTATGAATAAAAAGATATGTAAAAACCATACAACGTGAGGCTGGAGAGATAGCTCCGGTTAAAAGCTCCTGCTGCACACGCAGAGGGTCTGGGTTTGGTTCCTGGCACGACATGGCAGGGGGTACCCCAAACCACCTACAAACTCCAGCTCCAGGGCATCAAAAACAAAACTATTTTTTGCTTCCCTGGGCATCTGCACACACATGATATACATACATACACCTACACACACACACACACACACACACACACACACACACACACACGCACACAGTAAAAATCTCTTTAATCAAAAATGCCACTACATTTCTAGGCCTCGCTTCCCAGAGCTTTTTCTAACTTTAGACTGCAGAGGAAGAAGGCAGCAAGGCCTTTGAATGGCAGGTTTTGGAATACGACCAAAAACCACGAGGGAACTCTAAGCAGAAGATTCTCCTTGTTTTAGAAATTAGGATTAAAAAAGAAAAGAAAATAAAAGATACTGAAACTAGCCACGATGCCAAACCCTTAAAGCAGACAGCTTTGGAGAAAGGCAAATGGCCCAAATGCAGTGTTTTGAACAACTTTACCATTCCCCTGCTGTGTACAGCCTAGCAAGCAAATTAATTATTCCCAGATGCCGGGATGAAGAATGTTGCTGGATTGTTTTGCTTCTCAGACTCCTCAGTGTAAACACACACTTACAGAACTGTGCTCCCTTTTTTGGCTCCCAATATGCAAGTAATTATACACTGTGCAGGGTAATGTTGGATGGGCCCTTCTCTGAATACCAAGCAAGTTCTGGGTTCTGTCAGCCTTTTGGATCGCATGCCCACAAACATTTTTCTCTGACAGTCTTTACTAACAACTGGTAAACAAACCAAGAACAGCGCAAGGCTTATTTCTAACTTATTCCAATTGTCTTCAAAGCTAGACGGGCAAATTTTGCCTCGAGGAGAACAGAATTCCTGGGCTATCTCAAGAACAGTTTTTCTGCAGTCCCTCTGGGAAAAGGGGTCAGAGTTCATAAAGGTTTTTATACTTTCCCATTCCTCATATTTAGACTATGTGCAAACAAACAGAGGGCAGACTATGAGTCAACTATTAATTAGAATGTGTTTAGGATTAAGCACAGATCCTATGATCACGGCCAGAATAAAGTGATTAAAGGGTCATGTTTTTTATTCCAGCCCAGGTTTTTTACATAGCAGATGGAATGTGTTTTTCATCGAGGGGCCACAGAAGGTTCTGGGGCACTACCCAGACCTTCACACTTCTAGGAATGAATCAGCTCAGTACATTTTCTCTGTGCCTGCATACAATGAATCACAGGTGTGTGCGTGTGTGTGCGTGTGTGCGCGTGTGTAGGCCTAGGGTATACCTCAGGAACTGCTGAAGAAAAAAAAAGCCTTGTTTTTGCAAAAAAGGAGGGAAGTCCTGTAGTCTTGCCAACCCAGCACAGATGAGAGGAATAGTTCAAGGAAAGTTGATACAGCAAAAATAAATA
The DNA here is from genome assembly GCA_004026605.1 of Ondatra zibethicus. Taxonomy (NCBI): domain Eukaryota; kingdom Metazoa; phylum Chordata; class Mammalia; order Rodentia; family Cricetidae; genus Ondatra; species Ondatra zibethicus. The sequence continues at coordinate 35,509 of PVIU01008158.1, read as the reverse complement.
ATAAAAGGAAATTCAATGGCAAAACAATATTCAGGTCAGGTGGAAGCCCAAAGTGGGAAAAGCAGCATTCAGAACTGGGCTCCTGCCTTCTCTGAAGTGAGCAGCTGCTGGTTATTGAAACCAGCCCACGTGGAGGGTCCCTGCAGCCATGGCAACAGCAGCTGACGGTGCTGGAACGAACCCGGGTACAATGAGGCAGGTCTACAGCCAGAAGCGCTCTGGCTGCAGATGAGGGAGGCGGTGTGGGCTTTGGTTTTGTTACCTTTTGTAAGTGCGTTGGGGGACGTGGACTCCTGAGTCTGAGGTTAGCGGCTGTAAACTTTTCTCCCTCGATTGCCCAGACCAAAGGTGTAGATCTCCTCTCCAGCAGCAGCACAGAAGGGAAGCATTCATTCTCCAGACAAATCACTTACTTCCAATTTCTTTTAAATAATCTCTGACAAATCCTTTGTGGGCGCTGAGAGCTTGCACCTGGCCTCTTGTGTAGCCGCCTTAAGATGTGTTTGAAATAATGTTTAGCTTGCTTGTCATAGCTGTAGTGTCTAACACACAACCTCCAAAGGACAATCTTTCCTTGGTCTCGTGAATTGAAAACGCTAGCTGATAACTGACTAAAAATATCAGATTAAAAATTCAGGCTTGGTTTAACTATATCTATGGAGAGCCTTAATGATTAGCATTTTCCTAGGATGAACTCACCATTTTCATTAGCACTGAAGGCAAAAAAAGTATTTATTAGTTAAGTATAAAGAAAGCTCCAACATAATAATTTCATGGCATAACATATAACCAAACTGCCAGGAGTTCAATTCTGTCCAGTTACCAACTAAATTATCTTTGGAAAGTTATTGAGTTTCTGTGTCTCTACTTTCCTGTACATAAAGTGGGTATAAGAGTAGGATTACCTGGTGAAGAGTGCTGTAGATACTGAGTTCATACTTTAAAGGGGTTTGAATAGTCTTTGGTTCATATTAAGTAAGTGAATAAGCAAAGATTAGAGTATCTTTTCATGTATGGGATGTATGTGTTTGTTGTGTGCATGTGTGTATGTATGTGCTAGGGCATTCATGTATGTGTGGAAGCCAGAAGTCAACGTCAGGTGTTGTCTGCTGTCTCTCTCTACCTTATTATTTTTAATATTCCTTTCTTTTGAGATTATAATTACATCATTTTCACCCTTCTGCTCCCTCCCTACAACTCCTCCCATGTAGTTCCCGTCCCATCCCTGATGATGTCATTCAAATTCACGGCCTCTTTTTTATTTGTTGGTGGTGGTGTTTGTGTGTGTGTCCCTAAATATGTAAACACAACCTGCTCAGTCCATATGTTCCTTGTGTGTATGCATGTTTTCAGGACTGACCATTTGGTACTGGATAACCAATGGATGTGCTCTTCCCCGGGGGAGGACTATTTCTCCTGCTCCCAGTATTCCTTAGTTGCCTGTAGCTCTTTGTTGAGGCCTCTTCAGCTTTTCCCTCTTCCACATAAGCATGTCTATTGGTGACATCCTTGTTAACCTCATATTTAGGCAGACGTGTTGAAGAGACTTCATGGGTGTAGCTTCTCTGACGTTTCTAGGAGACACAAATTTCCTGTTCCTCTGGCTCTTAGAATCTTTCCTCGCCCCCCATTTCTGAACTGCTATCTAAGCCTTGGGTGCAGGAGTTGTGCTGTAGATGAATCAGCTGGGACAGACTTCCACACTCTGAATTTTGATAAGCAGTTTGTAATGGTCTCCATTTGTTGTGAAGGGAAGTTTCCTTGATGAGGGCTGAGGACTGCACTTACCTGTGGGTACAGGGACAAATATTTAGAATGCAGGTAGGAATTGTGCTGGTTTGGTAAAGTGGCAGTTGTAGGTTCTCCTCCAAGATCCATGACTTCACTAGGCCTGGGCAGTTGGCTAGGTTTCCAGTATCAGGCATGATTTCCCTTGGGTTGAGTAGGGCCTTAAGTGTAATTAGACAGCTATTAGTTACTGCTAAGGCATGCATGCCACTATTGCACCCTTAGGGTTATTGTGCCATGATGTTTGCTGTTGTCATTAATAGGCATGACAGCTGGATAGGACTACTGGTCACGTCCCTCCCTTGGAAGCTGGCATGGTATCTTTCAGTACCACGAAGGCTGGTCTTCAGGGCAGGGACTTTCAGGCAAGAACCAGCTCAGGTCCTCTGGGTCCTGTGTCTGAAGTTCATGATTTCTACAATAATAGGAACTCACCTTCCACCTCTGGTACTAAACCAAGGTCAACAGCAAAAGCTTATAATGTATACCTTATTTTTTGAGGCAGAGTTTCTCTGAAGATGACCAATTTAGTTTGACTAGCTGGCCAGTGAGCTCCATCAGTCTGCCTGTCTCTGCTTCCCCAGGAATAAGATTACAGGCACAAGTGCCCCCATGCCTGGCCTCTTAACGGGTCCTGGGGACCCAAACTCTGGTCTTCTTGCTTGTGCAGCAAGCACTTAATTCATCTCCCCTGTCTTTGGAAAGAGTTCTTTTTTGACTATCGCAAACACCTTTGGTGTTTAGAACAGCATAATTCATTTCTATACCTGTGTCCGCAGTTGGTAAATGTTAGATTTCTTCTCTCTATGGCTTCTAACTCTTCGGGTTTCATTTTAAAGACTGCTTGAGTCTGATAAAGCAAACTCCTTGTGAAATAAACCAACACTGAAGCACGTTCAAAACCAGTTAGTAGCTCTTCTGAGTCATTTGGAGCTGTACTAAAGCTTACATGTTTTTTTTTAAAATCAGGCACGGTGTTTGCTAAATCATAAGATGCAACCCTAGTGTGGGAAACCCTTCAGTGTACCTACTCACTGTTGAAACCAGTAGGTTCCAGCTTCCTGGAGAGAGAAGACCCAGCACTTCTCCGCCTCTGTAATAGGTGGGGTGCATCTTTTCTACCAGGGTTTGTTCAAAGATCTTCCCAGGATTCCATCATTGGTACTCAGGAAAGAAATTCTTGTGGTTTCCCTCCCTCCCTCCCTCCCTCCCTCCCTCCCTCCCTCCCTCCCTTCCTTTCTTCCTCTCTTCCTTCCTTTATTTCTTTTTTTGGGGGGGGGAGAGCGTTGTTTGTTTGTTTGTTTTTCAAGACAGGCTTTCTCTGTGTAGCCCTGGCTGTCCTCTCTTTGTAGACCAGGCTGGCCTCGAACTCAAAGAGATCCACCTGTTTCTGCCTCCCAAGTGCTAGGATTAAAGGCGTGCGCCATCACCATCCTGCATGGTTTCCTTTCTTATTAAGCATAAAATCAAGAGTTTAAAAAAAGCCTGGAGTTTCATTATCATCTCTAGTGGGGTCGACCTAAAATTGATCCTACAATACAGTCATTGTCTTATGTTTACACTTCCCTACTTAAATATGGGAGGAAGCTCTGCCATTAGATATCAGTGGTTGAAAATATTCTCAAGCAGATGTATTGAATGCTTTCCACACAGGCATAGTAGCTGACCACAGAGGCCCTATAACTTCTAGAATCTGCTTGAGGCTAAAGGCTGAAGTGTTAGCATGTTAACCAATGTTTCAAATTAAGACATATTCAAGCCAACAGGAGTGGTACATGCCTATAATGCCAGCACTCAGGAAGCACAGGTGGGGACCTCGGTGAGCTTGAGGTCGGCCTGGTCTGCATAGTGAGTTCCAGAACAGCAAGCCAGAGATATATAGTAAACCATGTCTCAGGAGTAAAAGGAAAACACACACACACACTGAACTCTAAGAACAAAAACTATAAGTCACTCTGGGACCTCAAAGAAATAAGTTAATTTTTATTCAGTTTTGCAAAATGGCAAAAATTCTATATTTAATAAAATAAGGGGATTCGTCCCGTTTTACAGCAATTCCAAATGGAGACAGGTTAGTGCTCAGAGGCGTGGGACATCCATCACAAAGCTGAAGGCTTAAACAACCAAGTCTGAAATACGCAAATAAGTTCATCTCTGAAAGTTCAAGGTCACGCCAGAACTTAACACATATCCTGTTTTCTAAGAAAACAAATGAACTATCATCTCCAGTAAGACTTTCTGTGGAAAATTTTTTAGATGCCAGAAGTAAAATTAGGGCCAGGCTGTAGACCATAGCTAAAGGAAGCCACTAGAAGCAACAGAGACCCACTCAGTCATTGAGCATATTGGCTCCATTGTTGTTCCAAGAAGTTTAAATGGCAATCCTTAAAAAGAAGTCTTCCTTTCTATATCCCACTCTAAGGACTGAGAGGGCCTCACACAAGCATTTAAAAGAAGAAGAAACTGTGACCTGTAGGGACAGCCACACTGGAGTAGCAGTAGAGGGGTTGGGCTGACGCTCCACCTCAGTCATTTGTGGGTGCATGGGAGGTACTGTCCATCTCTGGTAGCCACTGCAGCTGCTACAAGTACAGGCATCAGATTCTGATATAGGTGAACCACTGTGCTGCCCAAGACCCTGCATTTTTTCACAAGCTCCTGGATGATGCTATTGCTCCAAGACGCACATTTTTGACTAGCAAAGCAACAGAGGAAAGAAAGGATGTTTCCTGTCAGAATGTGTGGCCTCATTTTACCCATGTGCAGCACGAGGAGGTTTAGTAAAACTATTTTGAAGGCACACTTCAGTTCTAAATCCCCAGTGTCCGGGGTGACTACGGTCTTCAGAAACCAGATCGCCCGGGAGTGACTCGTAGCTGTGTGCATTTTAGCCTGGGTTCTGATGAGATCCTGGCTGAAGACGTACCCTCTGCAGCACCTCTGACAGGTGGGACCAGCCACCCTCACGAGTTACATTATTGTTAAGATTTAGGCCGAGCTAAAATCATACCAAAGAGTTCAAAGTACTTCTTTACATAAGCGTCTTTAAAGATTATGAATGTAAAAATAGCTTTTTGTGAGACTCTTAGATAGCAGGCTGTCTGTTTAATAACAGAAATGAGAAGCCCCCCCACCATAATGTTGCACAATATATTAAAAAATACGTTAATACCTCATTTTAAAGTCTTACAGAAATTGAAATTTTCTGAGTTAACAAAATATATTTCATCACAGATGGTCTGAACGATAAAAAGAAGCAGACACCAGTGCAGCGAGACTAAAAGCATTGCTTTTAGCTGAGCGAGCTGGAAGCCTTTAAGGAAATCTTCCCACATATAGCTTTGCTAAGTGTTGATCGGTAAGAGCATGTCATATGCTTTCCAAAAAGCTTTAGTCTATACAATGTGCGACTTTTACAAGGAAGCCATTTTTAATTAAAATGGGTGTCTTGTGGAGATACATTTTCTTATAGCTTCATGTCTACATAAGAGAGTGGCACCAAGGAAAGTGGGTTTTGTTCTTCTAAGAGCTATAATCTTAGGAGCAACACTTCTGAGAGCAACATTTTGAAACTAAAGATAGGGGTAGAAGGAGGCCCGTCTGGTTTGTTAGGGCTACAAGTAGGAAATCATGTCCTGATGGCGAAGCTAAGAAACTGCAAGTGGAATCTCTAATTGAGGGACTTAGAGACAAGACATAAAAACATATCCATCTGGAATGACCTAATTATATTTTTTGTCTGAAGCAATCTAGTTGGGGAAGCTATGAAGTCCATAGTTATTAGCTAATGCTTAGTTACCTTTGGCAGTGGCAATCAAACTTTTAAAACAGTTTAACCTATTTTTTCTAAATAATTTACGTAAATAGAATATAAAAATAGATAAATGTAGGCGGAGGCTGCTTGTTTGTTCCCTGCTGCCCAGACCCAAAATAATCACACAGAAATTATATTAATTACAATACTGTTTGGCCAATAGCTTAAGCATACTGCTAGCTAGCTCTTACATCTTAAATTAACCACTTCCATTATTTTATATTTTACCATAAGGCTCGTGGTTTACGGGCAAGGTTCCAGAGCATCTGTCTCCTTCGGTGGCCACATGGTGTCCCCTTGACTCTGCCTACTCTCTCTCTATGTCTTTTCCAGCCTGGCTATATTCTGTTATATTCATTGGCTGAAAGCATCTTCTTTATTAATCAAAGGCAATAAAACATATTTAAAACATATAGAGGGTAATCCCACATCAGAAAAAAGCTGAGTCTCCTCAGAGTTGCTATAGTTAACACAGGTTGTGTTCTACATCTGCTACTGCTTAACTCCTGGCCAGGCATGGTGGATCACTCCTATAGTCACAGCGTGAAGGAGGCAGAGGCAGGAGGATGGCTGTGAATTCAGGGCCATCCTGAATTACAAAGTAAACTCCAAGCTAGTTTACGTGACAAAGGCAGCATCTAAAAACAAATACACAGTCCGCCCCAGAACTGAATGGCTCATACTGAAGCCTTATCATTTTCCATGGTCTTGAGGCTGGGGCAGATTCAGACACAGCATTCTTGATAGGCCCTTGCACTTGCAGTCATCAGAGCATCAGAAGCCTCCCCAGACTGGACTCACACATACCTCTTCTTGCTTCTGAGCCATGCGCGGATGCTCCCGGAGTCTCTCTCCATGCATCTTTTCGCCCACCACCTTTCAGTGTAGTTAGGATTCTAGTAGCAGTTATTTCTGGATGGTCCCACTTCTTATGTAACAGCTAAGTTCTACCAGAAAGGAACTGAAACTGCCAGGGCAGAAAACAGCTCTGCCAAAGACAAGATCACCTCCACTGTATTCTGTTGTTGAAGAAATCATGTGGTCCTCTGATTCAAATGGTAGAAAAATCATTGTCTCTTATTGGGAAGGTAGCACAATGTCATTTTGTGTTCATAATATCGGAGGGTGTGTTATAGCCGTCTTTGGGAAAAGTTGGAAAGTGTTATCTATGGTCGTTAATGTGACTTTTCCTAGAGGCAGACTTAAACAAATACCAGTCTACCCTAGACAGACCGCTGAGAACAGGCTGAAGAAGCAACTCCACCCAAGTCTATGTTGGTGAACTAATGTGAGTTTTTTGTTTGTTTGTTTTATGCGCTAGGATATGTTGTCTATATATACGTCTGTGTACTATATGCTTGTCTGGTGCTCATGAAGGTCAAGAGGAGGGCATCAAATACTCTGGAACTCGAATCACTAATTGTGAGCTGCCATGTGGGTGCTGGAAGTCAAACCCAGATGCTCTCTCTGGAAGAACAGCCAGTGCTCTTAATTATGGAGCCATCTCTCCAGTCCTGAATTAATCAGTTTATTAGAATGATTTACAGGACTGTCAGTAGTGGTTACTTATAGGAACATGGGTGACTCAGAGAGTTAAATCACTAAAAATCTCTTTCCAACATGAGTGATAGTTCAGGAAAGCTGCGTGACTGGAGCTGCCTACCCAGGGCCTTGTGAGTCCTGTACATTTTGTGATCTTCCTGTACCTTGTAAAGTCTCCTTTCTTACTCCAGGAAGGAGTGTTTCGATCCAAAGGAAACAGTTACAGAGCACTCCACTCGGTCCTCCTGCTCATATGCTCTTTCTGCTACTCTTCTGCAATGTTCTCTGAGCCCAGTAGTGACTGAGAAAGATGTTCCTGTGGGATGTTTCTTAAATCCAATGGTTGCACCCACCGGAGTTATGCGACTCTTGGGCCATCAGGTACTTTTCCTTGGCATATTGACAGTCTCTAAACAAATAGGATTTTCGCCAACAATTTTCTTCAAGCAGCCTACAAAACCCCTTTAGGCCCTACAAAAGTCGACTAGCAGGGAGGGAGTTTGCAGCTCAGTTTCAGTTTGTTTTCTCTGTGTCCTGAAATTGGAACATGTAGTATCTTCGGCCATAGTGCCTTATATAGCTCTGGCACGCAACCAACAGCAATGGCAACAACCTATAAGGAAGTAACCCGCTCTAGGCACAAGGCTCTTCATTTAATAACCACAGCCTCCAGACGTACCTTTGGTCAACCTATGTACATGGCTTCACTTGAACCCTTTAACTGGTGTCTCTACTCTTCCAGAAACTCTTAAAAATCCATGATCTATCCTTATATAATCATGATGGATCATCTTTACTGTCAACTTGGCTGGATTTAGAGTCACCTAGGAGATACACTTCTGGGCATTTCCAGAGGAATTTAACTAAGAAGGAAAGACCTACCTTGAGGGTGGGCCACACTGTCCTATGGGCTAGGATCCCCGACTGAATACAAAGGAGGAAATGAGTGGGGCAACAGCATTCACCTCTCTTGATCCTTGACTGTGGACGTGATGTGATGAGCTGCCTTGTGATCCTGTTGCCATAGTGATAGCTACTCTCACCCCACATCTTCCATGCTGGGATGAGCCCTAACAAAACTTTCCTTCTTTAACTTGCTTTTGTCAGACATTTTATCACAGCATAGGACAAGTAACTAATACAGAAAATTAGTATCCAAGAGTGGGACCTTTGCTGTAAAAAACCTGACGACGTGGTCTATGGACCTTTGAAATTGGTTATTGAAAGGGATTATGGTTTCTAAGCCTTTGGAACTACTTTGGGAGAACATATACAAGTTTGGAGCTATAGGCTAAAGAAGCCCTAAAATGCCATAGGCGAGGGCAGTTGGGAAAAGCAGACTACCAACAGACATGTAGACAGTGAAGCTGTGCTCCTGGGATTTTAGAGGAGATCAAGAACTCTGTCAGGAACTTGGCTAGAGGTCATTCAATGTATATTCTGGCAGACATCTGGCCCAATTTCCTGAGAACTTGAACTGAGGCTTAGTTCAAAGGCAATGAACTAATTTGTTTACTGGAGGAAATTTGAAGGCAGAACAGACCTCAGACTGCCAGTGTTCATGCTCACTACTCTCATCCAGATTTATCCTGAGAAAGAGTGGCAAATATTGCAGAGAGGTCTGGGAAATGTGCAATTTAGCAGGAAAAGGGGACTCAACAAGGTTAAAGTTGCAGACAAGAAGGGTGCAGAGAAAGCAGCTAAAACTGTTAAAGACATTAGTACGAACCTCACACTTGGTACTGAGATCATAGGAAAGGTTCCTTGAGGCAAGGCACGACCCGCTAAAGGCTCCGGATGATAAAATAAAGAAAATTCATCTGAAAAGAAGAGAGACTGAAGTAAGAATGCAGCTGATGGGGTTTCCTTGACAACAGCTGCCCAGGGTACCATTTTCTCGGGGTGAGCCATCAAGGTGCAAAGAAACCACCATAGCTGTGGTGGAAGGGGCCAGACTACATCTTAAGCTGGCATTTTAACTTGGCAGCATCACCAGTGGTGCTTCTTTTGGCAAGAATGAAATATGTTTCCATGGAGACCCCAGGATGTTGGAGATACAAGGACAATGGGATGTTTTGTGAGGACAACTGAAGGCACGGGTTGGAACTGGCTCATCAGAAGGTCACACGCACAGCAGATGGAAGTGTTGGAGAGGCAAGATTACCCAAGGCTGTTGCCATCAATAGTTTTAGATTCTGGACTTGGAGCTGTAGGGCTTGGCGTTTGTCTTGTTGAGTTTGGATCTTCTTTGGTCTGACCTTTCCTTGCTATGTTCCTAGCCCTCCTTTCTGAAATGGAAATTGGAAGCACATAAGTTTTTGTCTTGTAGTTTTTCACATTTAAGGATCTGTTTTGAGTCTCAGAAGAGACATTGGCGTTCTGAGCAGTGTTGGGGTTGTTAATGTTTGGGAGACTCAGAGAGATGAACTAAATGCATTTTGTATTGACTTGTCTGTGAGCCTTTGAGGACCAGGGGTAGAGTCTTATGGCTTTATAAGTCATGTTTTAGAACCAAAGAGATGACTTAGCAGTTAAGAGAACTTTCTGCTTTTGCAGAGGACCAGGGTTCAGTACCCAGAACTCATATGGAGGCTCACAACTAATTGTTACCTCAGTTCCAGAGGATCCAACACCCTCTTCTGACCTCCACAAGCACTAGGTATACATATGTGCACATACATACATGCAGGCAAAACACTCAAAGACAAAAATTTAAAAATAAATATTTTTTAAATTTATATTCATGGTCCAAGTTGTTTGGTTTTTTGACTCTGAGGTTTTTAATCTATCTATCTATCTCAGCCATATATATATATAAAATTTTCTTTTCTTTACAGAAGCATAGTTTAATGAGTTTCTGTTTGTCAATTTTTAGCATCAGTTCCTGAGCAAGCAGAGTTCTATCCAGAAAGTCCTGAGTCTTGAAAGGCACTCCCTATGTTCTCTTCTAGCAACTTCGTCCTTCTGAGTTTCACATTGAAATCTTTGATCCATTGGAGTTGTTATGCAGGGTGACAGATGTATACACACACACATATATATTTAATTTTGTTATTCTATATGTTGACATCCAGTTTTCCCAGCACCATTTGTTGAAGGGCCTGTCTTTGTCTAGTGTGTGTTTCTGGCATCTTTGTCGTATGTGAGATGGCTGTAATTGTGTGCTCTTATGTTTGGGTCTTCTGTTTAAGAAGAAATAAAAATGAATGACTTAAAAGAATCTTTAAAATGACCAGCATCCTTAGAAAGTAGGGAAATGCAAATTAAAATTATATTGAGAACTTGTGTTACTCTAGTATGAATGGCTAAGATATGAAATCAGCTGGTAAAATGCTGGCATGGATGTGGATAAAGGAGCACCCTCATTCACTGTCAATGGGGATGCAAACTGGTCCAGCCACTCTGGAAATCAGCGTGGGGAAGTCTCAAAAAGCTAAAAGTAGATCTCTCATATGACCCTCCTAAACCACTCCTCAGCATATGCCCAAAGGACTAGACATCCTGGTCTACAGATTCCTGCTCAGATACATTCATTGCTGCTCCACTTGCAAGAGTAGAAATGGGTTACCTGAGGAGGAAGACCCGGCCTGAATGTGAGCTGCCCTATCCTATGGGCTGAGATCTTAGACTGAATGAAACAAAGGGTGCTGAAGGCCAGCATTCACTGCTCTCTGCGGCCTTCTGTGGACACAATGTAACCAGTGCTTCACACTCCTGGTGGCACAAGCGAAGCTGCTCTCACTGCCATAATTTCCTTGTCGTGACTGATGTACTAGACTGTGAATCAAAACCAACTGGTTCTCCCGCACTTGCCAGGCATTTTTCACAGAAATGAGAAAAGGAACTAACGTGACAATGAACCGATTTTTACAGAATGGAAAAGATCTCTGCAGGCCTATTGCCAACTGCCCCAGTGTCAGTTAGTATTAGAATTCAATAGTTGGCAGTAGTGTGTGTGTGTGTTTTCAAGATCAAATGCAGCACACACACACACACAGAGTCCATCCTGTGTATCAATTATTTCCTTAGGAGAACAGTGCTGGTACAGGAGCATGGATGAGTGCCAGGCTTTGACTAGAATGGCCCCCATAGGTTCATGTATTTGAATACTTGGTCTCTTGGTGGAAGTGTTTGGGAAGGATTAGGAGGTATAGCCTTCCTGGAGGAAGTGTGTGACCGAGGCTGGGAGACTTAAGGTCTCCATACCACCCTCGGTGTGCCTTTCTCTGCCTCTTACTTATGGATCAAGATGTGAGCTCTCAGTTGCTGCTCCAGCCGCCTGCCACCATACCTTCAGTCTGTCATCATAAATGCTAACCCTCTGGAACCAAAAGGCCAATTAAACTCGTTTATGAGTGACCTTCATTATGGTGTTTTATCAGAACAAAAGAAAGCTAACTGATATATTGAGGGCACTCCCTGATTTTTTTTTCCCTTGAGATAAGGTTTCTCTGTAGCTTTGGAGCCTGTCCTGGAACTAGCTCTTGTAGACCAGGCTGGCCTCGAACTCACAGAGATCTTCCTGCCTCTGCCTCCCGAGTGCTGGGATTAAAGGCATGTGCCACCACTGCCCGGCTGGCACTCCCTGATTTAATTTAGTTGTTTTTCGTGAGTCACCCAGCCTCCTCATCCTGAAGCGTTGCCATGGGGGTACTTTGCCCCTCCCTCCTCCTGAGGGCTTAGTAGGACCAACTTGCACTGTTTAAACTGACTTGGGGCCTAGAGGAAGCAGGACTACATGATTCTGACAGACTCCAGGTGGATTTAATAGTCATTGCCTTTCCATTGGTCACATCTGGCAACTGAAAAGTCTCCAGGACTGGTGAGCTCCATCCACAGTGTACTACATACATACACAGCATACTCTGTCACCCTAGGACAAGCTTCAACTTTCCCACTATCCCACCCTACCCTTTGATCTGGTCTTAATCTCTTCTGTAAAATGATGCTCACACTTTAAGCCTTCCAGAGGCTCCCTAGTAGCTAATTTAGCTTCTTTTATTAATTTTTGACCCAGGAACTCCAGCCTGATACAAATCTTGCCACATTTGCTTTCAAGGGGGTCCCACTTTCATTCCCTCCTGAGTGCTTTCCCACTCAAGAATGTTACGTATATGTTAGTCTAAATCACGGGGGTCTGATAGAACCTCTCTTACCATGGAAAGATCGTGTCCCAGCACCTGCTCAGCCAAACCGCTGAAACTGTGCTGCAATGTCAAGATCTCTATTGAGTTAATCTGCTTCTTAACTCTCTAGTAGACACAGTCCTGTCTAACTCAGTGAACTGGACATCAAACACTGACTCTCTCACAAGCAAATCCCTCAATAATGCTTGTCCATTTTTCTTCAGGTCTCTAGCTTTAAGGGGGACCCTATTTGGTACTAACAAAGCTGTACCCGTCAGTCCATTAGAGACTGATTTTCCTTGTATTGCCTCTGAGTTTTCTCAAGAAGACACAAGTAGTCGTATTACTTTTGTCTTCCTTTTCTGTAGCACTAACAGCGACCCCATCCACCCAGCGTCCCATAGCTTCACAAGCTTAAAACTCTTTCCTATTTCAAGCTGTTCAGAGGCAGACTATTTCCTGATTATCATAGTTTCCTGTACTGAGCTATTATTAAAGCCCCTGCCTGTGTGCTGAATCACTGACTTGTCCTTCCTCTGTATTAAAGGCAAGATCGTCTGGGGCTATCCTCTATCGCATCTACTCCATTCTCTCTTTTCTCACTGTCTAATTCTTCCCATGAGATCCAAGGTTTCAGATCCTGAGACGGGATTGTTAGCAGAGATCTCGCTTGAGCTCTCTTTTCCCTGCATCCTGCCAGTTACAATAAATGCCAAGCCAGCACCTCCATTTCATCTTCCCCCTTTCCCACTTTCCCTGCCAAATCAAGAACCGCTGCCAAGGATATCATCTCATGCACTTTAAACGCAGTAGCTCCTCCTTACGCAGGCTGGAGCTTTCTACACAGTTTAGTTTCAGTTGCCTGTCTCGGAGGAGGAGCTGGACAGTTGCTCCCAAAGCCTTCCTACAACCTCGTCACACATAGGCAGCTTTCAGGGCTTGCAACACGTTCTCTAGTTCATCAGCAATTTGGGGGGACTTCCCATACTCATGTGGCAGGCCCCATTTACCAAGGAAGCTATTATTTTCCACCATGGAGAGGAAGACATTCATCCCAGGATTCCCCCAGGGATTCTCCACCCTCAGAGGTTATGTTTTATCCACAGCAGGGGCCCACACAATTGCTAGTATAGCAAGGAAGCACACCTTCCCACGTGGGAAAAGGTTGGGATTGCTGTTGTGAATGCTCCCCCTTCAGCCTGTTATGTGTCTTATCATCCATGTCAAAGGACATGCAACCACTCCCCCCAGATGGGGGATGCCCCTCTGTATGCTCTGAATATGTTTTATTACCATTGGTTAATAAAGAAGCTGCTTTGGCCTAAGACAGGGCAGAATATAGCTAGGTGGGAGATCCAAGCAGTGAGAGCGGCAGGAGATGCCAGCAGCCAGCCACCAGTGAAGCAAGATGTGAGGGAACAAGCCATGAGCCTCGTGGTAAAATATAGAATAGAAATGGGTTAATTTAAGTTGTAAAAGCTAGTTAATAATAAGCCTGAGCTAATAGGGCAAAGTTTATAATTAATATTAAGCCTCAGAGTGGTTCATTGGGAACTGGGGGTGGAAGAGAAACCTCCAGCTACTCCTCCCAGATCCATGTTTGGTTCTGTTGTGCGTATTCAGGCATCAGCTGTAATGAGTGTCAATTACAGTGAACCAATATCTATTTACGTGAACGGCACTGGTAACAAACCAAAGAAATGATTCCTCCCAAGTCTAGCTTGGTGAATTAATAACGGTGTTCCTTGAAAAGTACAGGTGACTCAAGGGCTGTCCTCCCTGGTGTGAGTGAAGGCTCATGAAAGGCTTATCACCAGAGTCCCTGCCCAGCTGCTCCATGAAGAGTCTTCTCTCCCCTAATATAACTTGGGGGTGGGGCTCATCAGTGTTGTAAGTTTTATGAGCTTCTGGTGTCTCCTAGGTTGTATGACTTTGCAAGTCTTGTGAGTTTTCCCTCCAGGAGGTAATGTTTTAATTCAGAGAGAACAGCTACACAATGGTAATGAGAGTTTGACATGGAATGAAAACCTGACATTTATCAGTAATCTTAGGGCCCCCTAAAAATACATTTCTTATTAGAGCTTTTCATTGTGACCATGTACAAAACTGCACACAGAAAGTCCGGTTTTGTTTCTGAATCTCCTGTATTAAGGGAGATGTTGTTGTTGCATGCTATTGGGCTATTACTTTCTGTGGTAAGGGGATGGGAGGGGAGGTAGGGACATTGATTGTGCCCCAACAGTCTGGTAAACCCTCTCCCTGCATTCCATCTCACAGACCATGAGTGGCACAGATATGACAGGGACCAAAGCCATTCAGGTTGTTAGACTTTTCCATTTCTGTGATGAAACACCATGGCCAAAAGCAGCTAGGGGAGAAAGGAGTCTATTTCATCTTACGCCTTGAAGTCCATCGACCAGGGAGGGTACTCAAGGCAGGAACCTGGAGGCAGGAGCTGATGCAGAGGCCATGGAGAAATGCTGCTTACTGGCTTCCTCCCCATCGCTTGCTCAGCCTGCTTTTATACACCCCAGGACCACCTGCCCAAGGGTGGCATCACTCCTACATAAATCACCGATCAGGAAAATGCCATAGAAACTTACCTGCAGGCCAATCCAATGGAAGCACTTTCTCAATTAGGGACCCTTTCTCCCAGGTGACTCTACCTTGGGGCAAATTGGCATTAAAACAAAAAAGCCAGCACTGAGAAATAGAAAGCTACAGCAACATGGATATTCGTCATCAAGTAAAGCAGGCAGCTGGCATTTTGCAGAGCAGCAAGAAAAAAAGCCTTTTGGAGAAAATAACTGCAAAAATCAAGTTTGAGACCGGGATGGATCACACGCTATGATCCCATATCAAAAATAAATAAATAAATAAATTAATTAATTAAAGAAATCTCATGCCTGGAATAAACAAAATCTTACAGTATGTAACCTTCCTCAAGTTCATATCTAGTTATACCACGTGTTATTTTAACATATCCATAAAGATGATAGAGTTCTCAACCTGTGGATCATGACCCTTTTACAGGGGCCACATATCAGATATCCTGAATATCAGATATTTACATGATGATTCATAACAGTAGCAAAATCATAGTTATGAAGTAGCAACAAAAATGATTTTATGGTTGGGTGGTCACCACAACATAGGAACTATATAAAGAATTGAAGCATTAGGAAGGTTGAGAACCACGGGTCTAGAATAGGCTGGTGTTATTCAGGTTTTTATCACTATAGCGAATACTGGGGACAATAAACTTATAAAGAGAAAAGGTTTATTAGACCCGTGGTTCCAGAGGTTGTAGCGCATGACTGGGGCTGTGTGCCTTTAGCAGACATACCACATGTCAATAGCAGTGTGTGTGTGATCTCTGGCCAGGAAACAAGGGAATGATGGAGCCAGGGTTCAACGGTTCCCCTTGGGACCCATCCTCAGTGATCTGTATGGTCTTAAGAGACCTCCCACCAGTGCCTCCCTGTGGACCATGCATGGTCATGCTCAGTGGTTAAGAGGGCTGGCTGCTCTTCCAGGGGACCCAAGTTCTATTTCCAACACCTACAAAGAGAACTCACAGCATCTTTTAACTCCAGACCCAAGGGATCTGTCACCCTCTTCTGGCCTGTACTAGCCCCGCACATGTATGGTGCACAGACAAACATGCAGGCAAAACATACAGACACATTAAATAATAATAAAAAACAGCTAATAGCACAAAATATCACAGCACTATAGATCTGTGTGTTTCATAGAAGGAAGCTGGTAGGTGGTGAGGTATTGGGCCAGAAGGAAGATTTGTAAAATGCTCTATTTTTCTTTGAGGCTTGAAAAAGTTGTATGCATACACTTACCTTTTGGGCTTGGTTCCATTCTTCTGTGGTCATAGTTCATTGAAACATGATTGTTGATGAACTATCTGCCTTTCCTGGCCCCATTTTTCTCACTACACATCACTTACCAACACTTGCTGACTTGCTGAAGGACATAGTGTGACATCTACACCATGTCCCTTCACTTCTATGCTAAGCCTTCAGGGCTTCGGGAACTTTTTTTTTTCTACTCTACTCTACTCTACTCAAAAGATCTTGAAAGTAACCTACTTTTAACAGTCAGTTTGAGTATCACCCTCCTGTGTAGCTTTCCCTTACCTTAACCAATATTCTCACTCCTTGCAGGGGTGATTCCTATTCTGAACATTTATCTGTAGTCATATTGCCATGTCTCATGTTTATTTTTTTAAATGATTTATTTTTATTTTATGTGTATGCATGTTTGCATGTATGTCTGGGTACCACATGCGTGCCTGATACCTGCCAAGGTTAGAAGAGGGCATCAGATCTGGAGCTGGAATAACAGGTGGTTGAGCCAAACATGTGGGTTCTGGGAACTGAACTTGGGTCCTCTGGAAGAGCAGCCATTTCTCTTACCTGCTGAGCCATCTCTCCAACCCTTATGTTTCTTTTTTTTTTTTTAATGTAAATGTCTATTTCTTTCTGCCAAGTGGCAAACTTCAGGCAGCTGTCTGTATTCTTCTAAAGATCCCGGACTTCAGATTTCTTTTGGTTTTTCGGGTAGTTCTCGGCTCCTCCCAATAAACTCTACTTCTGCATTTGAGTTAGTTAAAGTTATTTCCTATTGTTTATGACCGTAGAATCATAACTGTTGCATCAGTGTCTTGAAACTGAACCAACTGTTTGAACAGAAGGTACAGGTCAGAGCTCTTAGAGGCAAACCAAAGAATTCAAAATTGGCAGCGTTTGTCCAGCACCACTCACAGTGGGGTTGGGATGTGTTGCTCCTGGGAACTTACTCAGTCTGGTGGCTAGAAAGAGCCAAGGACAACTCTTTAGACTTCATTTTGCCCTGAAAACTTTCTCTTTTTTTACTTTTTGGTTTTTCAAGACAGGGTTTCTCTGTAGTTTTGGAGCCTGTCCTGGAACTAGCACTTGCAGACCAGGCTGCCCTCAAACTCATAGAGATCCACCTGCCTCTGCCTCCCAAGTGCTGAAATTAAAGGCGTGGGCCACCACCTCCCGGCTCTGAAAACTTTCTTTAAAAAGGAAAACAGAAACAAAGCCCCCACCCCATGCCATGCAGCCAGGATGGGCAAAACACAGCCAAACGCACCATCCAGGAGCCTGCCCAGAGCCTATTGTGCCCTGTAGCTGGGCACTCTAATGATCTCTTTGTGATGAGGAAGCATGACCAAGCTCACGGCAACCTGAGTCGGTCGAGGAGATCCACACGCAGGCCTGGGGCTGTTCACCCGGGGCTCCGAGGAGAAAACACAGGTCCACCTGGTACCTTGCGGCACCAGCCAGATGGGTACTTTTAGAGCGAGCAGAGGTATGGGACAGAGAGAGAGAGAGAGAGAGAGAGAGAGAGAGAGAGAGAGAGAGAGAGAGAGAGAGAGAGAGAGAGAGAGAGATCTGAAGACACAAAGGAGACGAAAGAGGAAAGGAGTGGGCTGGGATGGTGAGGGAGCTAACCCCCTTGACCAGCGGCAACACCAGGAAAGCCTATTGTCTGGGCAGCACAGCTGAGAGGACTCTGTTGAGGGGAGCACAGGTGACGCGACCCTGAGAATGTGAGCATGGGAAACCTAGCCCCAACCCTCATCCCCTACATGGTGGCATGGCCAGGGGAGAGATGCCCCCTGCCCCCACCCATCAATGCCTAAGGCATTGAGGTAACAAGAGTGGAAGAGCTGTCCCTGACCCCAGCTGCAACCCTGGGGAGATGAGGCCCTGCACCTTCCCAGGGCAGCACAATAAACCCAGCCCTGTTGGTGGAGATGTGGGTGAGTCAGCCCTGAAGTAGTGAGCAAGAGAGAGCTGTCCCTATTAATCATGGACTGTGGCGAGTTATTCTCCTTGTCCCCCCACCCTCACCTCACCTATCAGTGCCTGAGGCAGGCGGGAGAGCGGGGGGGCCCTGTGGTCATGAGAATTGGAGAACGGTCACTGACCCCCAGCTACAACAGTCAGGAGAGCCTTATCTGGGTAACACATAGAGCCAGCCTCGTTGGCAGAGGGGTGGGTGAGACAGCCTGAAGTTGTGGGAGAGCTGACCCCACTACTAATAGTCATGTGGTGATGTAGGAAGGTGAGAGATGCCCCCCTTTACCCCTGGAACGTTACCCTCCCCGACGCTTACCAGCCGCAGCACTCAGGGAACTGGTTCTGCCCCCGGCCTAGGCCGCACAGCAGTGCTGCCCGGTGGTGGGAGGTGAGAGTGACCTAGCCAAAGTGCTATGTGCAAAGGAGAGCTGCCCCCATTGCTCATCTGACTTGTGGAGGCATGGACGAGGAGAGAAGCCCTTCCCTGACACGTCCCTCTCATCAACGCCTGAGAAAAGTGGAGGAGCTGACCCTGGGGGGTCAAAGGAGCAGGAGGGCTTTCCCTACTTACCCCTCCCCAGCTGCAGTACTCAGGAGAGTGGCCCCTGTTTACCACACCTGGGCAACACATTAGCACTGGCCCTAATGGTATAGCAGTGGGAGAGCCCACCCTGAGGGCATGAAAGCAGAACTGGTCCCACCCCTCCTCTGCAAGGGGTGAATTAGCCCTGGCAATGCTAGAGAGCTCACCCTGGTGGTGAGGATGGGAGAACTGGCTGGCAGACCAGCCCTACAGCTGCCCAGGCCCAGATCCAGGATTATGACTTGGCCACCCAACATCTGCCCCATCTATGATCTGCTGGAGCATGTGAAGGGCCCTGACCCATAGAACCAAAGCTGCAGGATCTCCACAACACAGAGCAATGGCAGGATGTCCAGGAAGACTCCCAGTGAGGGTTCAGCATTTGTAGAAGAAACTGGAGGCCTCCAACCTGATCAATGATTCTGCAATGAACATTTGCAAGTAAAGATAAATGGAGAAAGGGGTTTGCTCCGTGATTCGCTGTGCCACACTGAAGCTTCCATGATGAGAGTTTGAATTTCTTCCCCTTTTAAAATGTTTTTTATTTCTCTTAAATTTTGTTTTATTTGAGGGGTTCAGGGGCAGAGGGCAGATGTGAAGGGACAATAAAATGAATAAGATCAAGATACATGATGTAAAAGACACATAGAATAAATAAAAAGAAAAACAGATAAATGAAAGCATTAAATTATACCTATTGATGGGGTGCCATGTATGCAGCGAATTAGGTCAGTACGATGAATAACTAGGCCAGCTCAAGAATAACAATTATATTTTAATGGTTATAAGGGGAAAACTCACACTACAAGAGTGGGAGGTCCGACTTCCTATATGTCCTGTGGGCACCGAGCAGAGAGAGCATGCACCTGAGTTCTCCCAGTTTTTCCTCCTCTGTTGCAGGTAGCCACACCTTAATTAGATGTGAGTGGTTGACAGAGTTTCCCCATCACCATATACACTCTGTATAGTTAACTATATCTACATCTGTCTCCTCAAGTCTTTGCCATTCCTTTCTGTTGAAAACCTCCTACTAGTTTTTGAAATGTCTAGTATATTATTATCTAGATGGAGGATATTCCTAAAACCACTTTCCACTTTTTCCTTTGATTCCACATTTATTAGGCAGCTTTATAATTATAAATTCAACTTGGAGCATTAGGAGGTCAGGAAGTAGCTTTGGTAATTAGACACAAACATCCCAAATTATAAGAGGATAAAGGTATACAGCAACGGTGTATCTGTGCAGCCCACACCCGATGTCTCAGTGTGGCGAGTGTTACAGCCTGGCAGGGAATGTTTGATCTCTTCGAAGACTGTCCTAGGGCGACCTCATCAAGGTGGCGCCACCTTAGCATTTGCCACCATTTCTCTCCTCCTCTCTGCCAGGACTCATTCGGTAACCATATGCAGTCACCCACTACTGGGTATCGCCAAGACCTGCATTCTTTGCAATTATGCAGGTTTAGACACAAAACAAAAACTAATTAGTTGCAATTAGAGAGTTGAGGGAGCATCTACTTTTAGGATGAAAGTGTTTGTTAAGCAAACAAGTGACGTAAAGACTAACTCTCCCTGTTTTCTTGCGTGGCGATGCTGGTTTGAGCAACAGGGGCATATGCAGGTGGCCCCATCTCTGTCCCTCTGTCCTTCCTTTTCATTTTTCTCTTAAGAAAATAAATTGAAATGTAGTACTGTCATGCTCCTGCAATAACCTTCAATTTTCTCTGATTTATGTTTTTAAGGTAAATCATTTGCAAATGTTAATAATTTTACCCTGATTGACATTAGGGCTCGTGCAAAATATCAGTGTGTCCCATAGGGAATGTAAATATTGAAAGGAGAATGTTTGTGCTAATTATTAACTAAATTTAGAAGAGTTTTCTAATGGTTTGAGAATTACTATAATCAATTTAGCATTTTCCTGTCAGTTCAAACAAGAGGTACAGAACCCTAATTTAGCAGTGCCGAGAGTGAACTAGAATAACCAGCTCACTGGAAACTGATAAACTCTTTCCATTATCCAGAAGCTTTTTGTCTTGCATCCACTTTGCAGATTTGGACCCGTTTCTCCAACTGGGTTAAATAAACATAGTACTTCTAAGTACTAAAAGTTTATGAGAAGCCAAAATCAACAGAGTAATATTTTGGTTGTTGCTCCGAGATGTTTTCGGTTCTCCAGGGCATAATCTCTTGCTGCAGTCTAATAATGCTCGGCTCTGGGTGCCAGGCAAAACTTGCTGTTGTCTTCTTTTAATGCCTGACCTGCAATGTTTGCCTCTGGAATAACGGACCTACTCCTGACAGTGTTTTTCCTGCCAGCATTGTACAGAATGCATGCGACTTAGGTCCTGAAGTTTTGAGTAACACGCTCTTCTGATTATACCTTGCACGGAGGGCTGGGAAAGTCTTTGAAAGTGCATCTGTGAGTTTTTGTCCTACATGCAAGGAATCGCCAAGGAACAGAGAAATGAATTAGAGATGGCACCACTCCCCTTGCTAACATTTTCTATTTTTCAGAGGTTTGTTTTGCTACTTTAATGTTATTAATCTACACAACCTTTTACTTTCATTCAGAATTTATATCAGAATCAAGCTAATAAATTAAAGATGAGTTAGTTCATTGTTGGGTGGTTTAACATAGACCTAGTATGTTAATCCTGATGTGCCTGCTACTAGGGTTTTAAATTTTTTATTATTATTATTTTTTCTGCCTCATAGCTGTGGTTAGGCAGCAGCAATAAATCAGAACAAAGGAATGAAGATATTGGGGCTTTAGGGGAAACATGTATTAGAAAGAAAAAATTGGCTTGGCACTAAGGGCTGTATTGCATTAAGATGAATTTTAGAGATACAGGGGTAAGAAAAAGCTGACAAATAAATTGTATAAATAATCTGAGAAACAGCAAGTCTGCACAGACCCCAAGTAACCCTGTAAGCTACCATCAGCAAGACCTTCTAATTCCTGTCCAAATAGACCAAACAGGTACACTGGACTTAAATAAATAGCCAGGAGAAATGAACACGTGGCTAATGCTAAGGAAGTGGGAGGAACAGATAAAGCTCTTTAAAGCAGCCCAAAGGATTGGCATAATAGAAGTCAGCGTGGGAGCCTGACATAGCATCTTCTATGAATAGGACTTTATTGCCACTTCAGGCACTGGTATTGCAAACACATGCTAAGACAACCAAAACCAGGAGCCTCACAGGACAATCCTGGCTGAGAATGCACATCTCTGGGCTAGGCAGCTCACGTTGGCAGCCTGAATGCAGGGACAAAGGAAGAGGCGTTCAGGTAAAGCTGAGTATATGAATAGAAGACACTTTGTGGAAGGTGATGTTGGAACAAGATAGGATAACTCCAGCAGGGTGCAGGGGAGTACAGAAGAATAGGAAGAGCAAAAAGGGCCTTTTGCTTAGACTCGTAAATGGGTATCTGAACTCAGAGAACCCTGTGTTTTGGAAGCCCTTTAGATAGAGACTGCTTTTGTGAGCCCCAAGCCTACTCTTCTGCTTCACACATGCCTTCCTTGTCGCTGGTACTTAAACATGAGTTGTGAGACACCACTGTAGAGAGCAGACACTGCCTATTCTTACCTTTGATGCTCCCTAAGCCCTCGTTTCATCTGTTCGCTTGACTAGCTGTTCCCTGATCCTGCATCCTGTCTCCTTCAGGCCCTGATTCTCGCTGGCCCTTCCATTTCAATGATATTTCTCTTATTTTTTTTTCCAGTGCTTAGGAGTGAGCCCGGAGCCTTGTGCACGCCTGACAAGTGCTATATCCCCACACAGAACTATATCCCCAACCCTCATTGCGGATCCGCTCCTCAGTTCTCCAGCAAGGTGTACCTCTCAGGACATCTGTGATAAGATGCCAGTAGTTGTCTCTGGTTGGTAGTGAGCTTGATAATGACTTCATTACCCCAGAGAGCCTGACTAAGCTCTGCACACTGTCATTAAGAATGATACCTGGGGGCTGGAGAGATGGCTCAGAGGTTAAGAGCACTGGCTTCCAAAGGTCCTGAGTTCAATTCCCAGCAACCACATGGTGGCTCACAACCATCTGTAATGAGGTCTGGTGCCCTCTTCTGGCCTGCAGGGACATATGGAGGCAGAACACTGTATACTTAATAAATAAATAAATCTTTAAAAAAAAAAAAAGAATGATACCTGGCATGGTGGTGCACGCGCACTAGTCCAGAACTTGGTAGGCTGAGGCCCGAGGATTGGAAGCTCCAGGTAGCCTGGACTACGCCTCATGAAATAGACAAGCAAAAGAGGGCTGTGGGGGGTATTTCTTTGGTCTTGTGGGTTTGCAATAGCCCAGGGCAGACAGAGATAACCACTTGTTTGATCTCTTTGTATTACCTCTTTTATTAAAAATTTTAACCATTTTTATTTATTTATGATGGTGGAAATGTAGAAGTCAAAAGATAGCTGGCAAGAGTCAGTTCTCTTTTTCTACTGTATGACTTCCAGGAATTGAACTCAGATCCTCAGGCTTGGCAGCAAGCACCCTTACACTCTGAACCATCTAGCCAACCCTTCTTTTACTTCTTAGCCAATTGAGAGCAATGCATGGCCTTTGACTTCAAAATTCATGACGATCAGGGTGATTAAATGTAAAATTAAGGCATCCAATAATGGGGGAAACAATTTTAAAAGTCAGTAACAGAAAATTTACACCTCAGCACATGATTTCTTGAAAAGTAAATGAATGCTGATTGGTGCAAAAATTCAAAAATAGATGAGAGATCTCATCTAGTCAAGGAGGTCAGTGGGCCCTGTCCTACTTATTTGTCAGGCAAAGCTGAAGATTTAAACTTGAGCTCTTGTGGGGTCTTGAAGGTTCTGGCTCAGAAAAAGGAAAAAAGAAAAGATTTTGATAGCTTGGGAACTAGTGAGCAGCTGCCAAGGACTGGGAGAGATGACTCTCATTGTGATTCTTTCTGTGAAGTGATGTGTATTCCTGCAATCTCGAACCCCATTCTGGGTGAATCTAAACCCTAGCAATGTTTTCCTTGGCTCATGAACAGGCTATGAGCGTCTGTGTGCAGGTCTGCACAAGCAACCCAAGAAGTCTGCTGTCCTCAACCAGACCGCAGCTATCACTAGGCAGCCTGAGAATTGCGTGCTCCTCAACCAGACTGCAGCTAACACCAGACCCTTTCCAGCCTTTGGTCAAATGCTAACTTCATTTTAATACTGCACAGTCAGTACTTTATTTATTTGTCCTCCCGCCACGTTTCCTCTCCCAAATCTCTCTTGCATAAATGATTTACTATTTGTCCCTAAAGCCGAAGATTTCATGCCTTGTCTCTTTCGATAAGAGGAAATTGCAGCTGCTTCTTCCCTTTTGTGCTCCGGATGGCTTTTATTTTGCCAATTCAAAGTTCAGCAGAGTAACTAGTTCAGTGAAGAGCAGCAAACCTAAAGGTTCAGCCCTTGGAATGGCTAAGACAGTCAATCTTCATGGGCTGTTATCACCAGGACCCTGTTGAATTTGCTCCCCTAATGTAAGTTAGCAAAGTGTGTTTCTTAAAATAGGTTTTTACATTTTCTTAGCTCTCCAACTAAATGCATTCAACGACAGGGCACTTAAGGTACTTAAGATTAAAAATGGAAACTTATAAGTCTTAAAGGATGTCTTTTTTTTTCATTAAAAAATTGGGAGCAATTCTTTCTGGATGTACCCTCATGCAGGAATGCAGAGTTCTATATTTAAGACGGGATTATGAGATTTAAATTTCTCTCTAGTTTCTTTTCAGGTGGCACTTGGGATATTAATTTATCACACTAAAGGTATGGGTCACTAGAGTAACCTGAAAAATACGAACTCTAAACAAAAACAATCTACAAACTCACTCACAGTTCACCTGGACAATAAAGCAAAGTGCTGTCCAAACCTGACGCCACCACTGAAGTCTCCTCTTAGCCTGACCGTCGCAGATGCAGAAGACAACTAACCCCCAAAGCTTCCTTGTCTCATATTTTTTCCTTTAGGGCCGGGGACAAAATTGTTTATAGAATCCCATTATCAGCTCAGAATACTTCACCCGCCTTTCTCTTATTCTCAAAGGTTCTAGAGTGGTGACCCCTGGAAGCAGCGGTAAGAAAGAGGAGCCCAGTTAGCAGCTTGGTGTTGGTGTCATGCCCTCCACGATGTACAAGGAGGAGAGTAGGAGCAAAGTTGTTGGGATCCTTCGGTGTGCAGCTTTCCTCCATTGGGCTACAGCACTGCTCAAGAATGACTTGACTTTTATGTATAAAACCTTAGGCCTATATTAATGCTTTTCTCTCTAGAACATTTCAGAATAATTTAAATTCTAACATAGACTTCAAACTCAAAACCAGACAGACAGATCTAGCAAAAACAGACACGGACACGGGGACTGTGGTCAACACAGCTAAAACTAAATGTCCTGGATGCATAGGAGTTTATAGCTAGTGCATAGAAAATACATAGCTGTACAAAAACAAACAAAAAACTTTTTACAAAAGCCAATTATGTTTTAAACTACAAAAACAATCCCAATGAAATCACTGAAGTTGAATAGCAAAAGTTTTTTATGACATTAAACCCACCTCATCACACACAATCTCCCTCTACTTCCATCCGCTACACCTGGGAGGAGCATGGAAATGCATTCCAAGAACAATTCTGTGTTTTGACAAAGCTAAGGTCACAAGACACCTGTTTTCTTGGAGTTTTTTCACAAGTACCCAGAATTCTTTCACGACTCCATTCTTAGACTGTGTTCTGACAGTGACGCTTGTATTAAAAAGAAAAATGAGATCAAAGAACATTTGGAAATAAATGATGTATTATATAACTTTCTCATTGCTATGGCCAAATACCTGATCCCCAAAACAAAACAAAACACAGCACAACTTAAGGCAAGAGGATATATTTTGGCTTACTTTGAGGGGCTATAGTCCATTATGGTGGGAGAGGTGAAAGCCAGCCTTCAGCTACTTAAAAAAAATTTAAAATAGACACATGAACAATTAGCAAAAATTCTGAGCAAGCCTCTTCTGCACAGCCCACTTGAAAGACGCATGAGATCCTTGAGGATTTTGCCCTAGCAGAAACACGGTCAACCCAGGCCAAAACAAACGGTATGAAAAGAAAAAGCAATCGACTCTCAAGCTCTATCATAGGAGACAAGCTAAGATCGTGTCGTTGCATTCAGGCTTTTCAATGAGACAGGTAAGGAGAGATTGAACTTTAAGAAGCACACACTGCAGACGATAGTCCCCAGCCTTAACTCTGGTGGCTTTCCCTCATTGCGTTTCACTGCTGTTCAGGACATAGGACCCCCTTTCTCCCTCTGTCTTCCTCTTTGAACTGTAATATCTGTAACTGTCCCATGTTTATCTCAACATTGAATTTTCAGAACAAATAACTTGTTTTCTAGTTTTCCACATCCACGGGCAGAGAGACCATGCACTTTAATATGATTGTAACCAGAACCTAGCCTGAATCTGGCTTAGATAACGTAGATTAAAAAAAGAAAACGAGGGGCTGGAGAGATGACTCAGCAGTTAAAAGCACTAACTGCTTTTCCAGAGGACCAGGGTTCAATTCCCAGCACCCACATAGCAGCTCAAAACTGTCTACTCCATTTCCAGGGGATCTGACACCCCACACAGACATACATGCAGACAAAACACAAATGCACATAAAATAAAAAAAATATTTTTTTAAAGAGAGAAAAACGAATACAATAGGTAAGGGAAAGGTAATAAAATCTACAACTAAAATTTACTTTTCTCTAGGCATTAGTAGCTCATGCCTGTAATCCAAGTCCTTGAAAGGAAGAGACAGGAAAATGCCACGAGCTCAAGGTCACTCTAGTCTATGTAGGGAGTTCCAGGCCAGCCAGGGATACAAAGTGACATCCTGTCTCAAAAAGTCTTCTACTTTAGTTGGAGAAAGTTCTTTATGCAGTGGTATGATTAATGCAGAGACATAACTGGTCAAAGTACTGCGAATAAATCGCTTGGTGCTCAACTCTGATGGGACATCTACCCCAACCTCTCAGCACCCTAGACTCAGAGAACTCTGCAGAGGGTCAGGAGGAATGCGAGAGCCAAGGAGGCATGCCGGGAGCGCTGTCTTCTGTCGTTATGTGGTTGTGGCCCGCTGATGTTCCTAATTCACAGCATCTGTGGTTACTTGTACCCCATCAAGCAGGTTAAAATTCCAGCACCCGAGGACGCATGAGGCTCCACCCCTAACAGAGGATCTGTTGTCAGCCACTGGCTGCTGAGGGTGGGAGTGGTTGTTGATAAGTTGTTTGTACCCATGTGGACAACACTAATTGGACTGAGGGGCTTATCAATAATGTAAAATGCGAATGAGAAGAGGGCATGAATCTGGAAGGGAGCTGGGGTTTGAGGCACTAGGGGGAGTTAGAGTGAGGTAATGGTAGAGGGATGTGAACAATACACATTGCATAAACATATAGAACTGTTGATAAGAAACGCTATTAAAATAATTATCTTTATAGTCAATAAACTTACATACTTATTCAAAGCACTATATGTAAATTTATGGTTATTTTATTTATATATGGGTAGTAGTTACTGTTAATGATTAGCATATATGCAAATATAAAATTACCATCTTTACAAAGTTTTCTTTTCTCTTCAGAATAAAAGTGAGGATCTCAATAATCTTTTCCCTTAAAAAGATTTGCTGTAATCCTGCATTTTACTAACTTTATTCTGATCACTAATTAACATAAAGTAGTTTACATACAAACTTTAGTCTAATTTAGACTGTTAGGAGATTTAGGAGGTAAAATGAATCTAATAGCATTGTTCCACTTTAAAGAGAGAAAAATAGAGAAGGAATAAGAAATCTTGTCCATAGGAGAATCAACAGCTAGTGATTGATCTGGAATAAAACACAAATTTATTGATCTGATCTTCTGCTTCGTATACTAGCTATTGTTATATATGCTTTTCATGATCTTAATTAAAATTCCATCTTTAGGGAATTGGTGCTGACACACTGAACATCTTTAATTATATGTAACAGCTTCATTGAATTTAAATGGTAAAAACTGAAAACTTTCCCTAAAATAATCAGGAACAAGGCAAGAGTGCCCACTTTAATGACTTACAACCAATATAGTACTGGAAGTCCTAGCCAAAGCAATCAGGCAAGAAAAAGAAATAAGTGTCATTCAGAGAGGAAAGGAAAAAAACCAAAATTGTTCTGTTTTTCTATAGAAAAGTAGATTGACTGTATGATAAAGAAAGAGTACTTCTGGGTAGATTGTACCCAAAAGTAGTGAGAGAGGATCTGAGAGAGACAAGTATCTACCTGTGCTCATTGCAGTATCATCTGAGAGAGATGTGTGTCATCCACAACACCTAAGAGGTGAAAGCAACTTAAATGTCCATCAACTGACTAATAGATAAAGGTGAAGAAGAAAGGGGGGAAGATGACACCCGTGTACCGACTGCACACAGTGCTACCCGTGTACTGACTTGTTGACTGAGGTTTCTGTCCTGCCTGGTTCCCGCAATTGTGAAGTCCCAAAGAAATCACACAGAGGTCTACATTAGTTATAAACTGATTGGCCCATTAGCTCAGGCTTCTTATTAACTCTTATAACTTATATTTGCCCATTATTCTAGTATATGTTAGCCACATGGCTCTGTACCTTTATCAGCGAGGCAGTCACATCTTGCTTCTTCTGTGTCTGTGCTGGGACTGCCGAGGAATGGGCTTCCTTCTTTCCAGAATTCTTCTTTTCTCATTGACCTGCCTCTCCTTCCTGTCTGGTTGTCCCGCCTATACTTCCTGCCTGGCTACTGGCCAATCAGAGTTTATTGAAAATATAATTGACAGAATGCAGACCACTGTCCCACACCACCAACTGCACATGGTGCTACTCTTGTACCAACTGCTGGACTTGCTTGGAAATAACCTGGTGATACTTCAAAAGCAGTTACCCTGTGAGGAGGTGGCAACAGAAAAGCCGTGACAAAGAAAAGGGGGAAATGCTTCCTAAGCAGAACCAGAAGTCCAGAGTGCACTCCAGAGTGCTCAGCCCCAGGCAGGGAGTCCCAGAGCGGAATGAGAGCAATCACAGAAAGCTGGATCTCAGCTTCAGACAAGGAGAGATTCAGAAGACTTCCACTCTACTCTCAGTATCAGATAATTTGCAGAGGAGAGAGAGATGGGGACAGAGACACATACAGAGAGACACACAGAGAAACAGACCGACCATGCCAGTAGAGTCCAAAGTCGAGCATGGGGGCGATGACAGAGGTTTAAAAATCACAATCAGTGCTGTGCAAACACAGGAATCTTGGAGTCTGTGTATTACACAGGTAGTGGGAAATCCTCTCTCTCTGGAGTCTGTATATTACACAGGTAGTGGGAAATCCTCTCTCTTTAGAGTCTGTATATTACACAGGTAGTGGGAAATCCTCTCTTTTTGGCAGTTGATTGCAGCAGCGGTGAGAAGACTTTTTTTTAAAGGTCCAGCTCAGTCAGCAGATAGGAGGCTCTAGAAACAAAGCTCCCTCCCCTGCACAACCCACTCTGGTAACCCAGGCAACTGTCAAAGAAGTAGTCTCTGAGTCCTGGATGCAAAATGCTCTGTCTAGACAGGGCAGACTGAGTCAGAGCTGCTCACTATTCCACAGTGGTCTGCCGCACTCAAAAGTGAGACTCCCTAACTTCCCGGGAGTCTGATTGGCGGCAACTACTTAAGACGCTAGAGCAGCCAGCGGGAAGCTTGCCACAGCACTTTCTAGGACCTCAGGTAAAGTCTGCTGCCTGACTCCTAAGCCATAGCCTCTGTCAGGGAGGAAACCACACAGAGTTCAGAAGACACCAAGCCCAAGACTGGAAAGCATGAGGCATGGAGATAGCATCTGCATCAGCAAGTGATGGCCTAAAGATCCTGGGCACCTCCGCTTGGGGGGGACCACCAGATACATTCAGAACCTGCGCATACACAATTGATAAGACATCACAAAAAGTCTGAATATGTGCTTTATGCAAGTCTTATCGACCACAATAAAATTGAAATAATCTTTAATTTTATTTGATTAAAACACTGAATTCAAAGCAAAAAACAGGATAGCAAGAAGGCTCAGCAGGTAAAGACACTTGTTGCCAAACTTGAGAACGATTTTGATCCCAGGACTTACATAGAAGAAGGAGAGACCCGACTCCTGTAAGTTGTCTAACCACACAGTTGCCATGGTGAGCCCATTCACACATATGCGCACTTATATATATTCATACTCGTGCACACTCTTACATGCACACTTACATATATATATTCATACTCACACACATGCACACTCACACACACACATACACACTCACTCATGTACACGCACACTCTCACACATCCACACTCTCACACATCCACACTCACACACATATACACTCTCACACATGAACACTCCCCCCCACACACATGTCCACACTCACATTTATGCACATCTACACTCACACACATGCACACTCACACATACATGCACATACTGTGAACAAATAAATAAAAATGTAATTAGGGATATATTTTTAAAAATAAAATAAAACAAAAACACAACATACTGGAAACTGATACAGTGAAAGTGGTTTTAAGAGGGAAATTTATAGTTATAAATTCCTAATTTATAGCAATCAGAAAGCTAGGCATTGTGGGAGATACTTTCAAACCCATCACTCTAGAGGCAGAGGTGGGCAGATCTCTGAATTCTAGGACAGCCAGAGCTACATAGTGAGACAGTTTAAAAAAAACAAAACACAGAGAGTCTTGAAAATGGCTCAGTAGACAATAGCATGTACTCTTCTAGCAGAGGACCAGTGTTTGGTTCCCAGCACCCACATGAGGTAGCCTACAACCATCTATAACTCCAACTTTAGGGGAATCTGGTACCTCTAACCTCCTCAGACACTTTCACTCACATGCACACACACACACACACACACACACACACACACACACAAACACACACACATACACACACATTCATTTACATAATTAAAAATAAAACAAATATTTTTGAAAATCAGAGGAATCTCAAATAAATACCTTAATGATATACCTCAAAGTCTTGGAAAAACCAGAATAAGACAAATCTCAAATCAAGAAAGAAATAATAAAGATCAAAGAAGAAAATAATATAAGATGAAATGAAAAGAATCATACAGAGACCAATGAAACAGCTGATTCTTGAAAAGATAAACAAAATCAACAAACCCAAACTAATCGAGAGAGAGAGAGAGAAAGAGAGAATATTCAGTCTAATAAAATTAGGAGATGAAAGGAGAGAAATTACAGTAAACACCAATGAATACAGAAAATCAATAGATAATACCTTTTAAAACCTCTGTTCTAATAAATTGGATAATCTAAAAGAAATGGCTACATTCTAGACATCCACAATCCACAAAAATTAACTAAGATATGAGCACTTAAGCAAACCTATAATGAGCGATGAGATGGAAGCCGTAATAAAGTCTCCCACAAAAGGGAGGGAGCAGATGTATTCGCTGCTGAAGTCCACTACTGAAATTAACCTATAAAGAAGGAGAGTTATCAAAGCCACTCTACAAAACCAACCTATCCTTGTCACAAAAAACAAATAAGGATACAAACACAAAAGAAAAGTGTATGTCACGTTCTCGGATGAAGCATGAAAGCAAAAATTCTCAATAAAATACTTGCAAGCATTCTCACAATGTGTACAAGTCAATGCCAAATGGATCAAGGATCCCAATGGTAGACTCCATGGCTGAAATTTCTAGAAGAAAGAGTAGGGAGTATACTTCAAGATACAGGCTCAGGTAAGGATTTTCTGAACAGGACCCTAATTGTCCAGGAAATAGGATCAATGAGTGGGGCTTCCTGAAATTAAAATGCTTCTGTATTGCAAAGGAAGCATGTTTGACAGAAGAGGCAGCCTACAGAATGGAAAAAGACAACTTTGGCTGCTATAAATCTGACATAGGTTTAGCATCTACACTAGAAAAAGAACCCAAGAAGCTAAATACCAAAAAAAGAAACAATGTAACAAAAAATGGCCTGTGGCGCCTAACAGAGTTCTCAGAAGAAGTAATATTCTAAAGAGTGTTCACCACTGTTAGCTGTCAGAGAGATGCAGATTAAAAGTGCTTGGAGATTTATTTTACCCCAGTCAGAATGACTAAGACAGAAAAATAAAAGACAACACCGATAAAAGCTGGTGAGAGTGTGGAGCATGGACCCGGCAGTGCCATTGGCGGGAGTGTGTGCTTGTGCAGTTGCTGTGGAAATCAGCGGTTCTTTAAAAATAAACAACAAAAAACAAAGAACAAAAAATCCCATCTGCTCTGCCCAGGGATGGGTCTTTATTCCCCTTGTAACTTAAAAGGAAACTTACACAATGTCTGTGACCCTTAATGTCCTGCATATGAAGGAGGAGGACGTCCTCAAATTCCTTACCACGGGAACCCACGTAGGTAGTGCCAACCTTGATTTCAGATACAGTACATCTACATAGACCCAGGGGTTACCCACTGATATCTTATTAAATGAACGTAATATCAAACTGTCTTTTAAATTTATAGATTTATAGATAATCTCTATACACATAGATTATCTTTCCGACCTCATCAATGAATTCTTATTATGCTTTTGATGACAGTTAACACAAAAATTCACAAATGGCCAAAGTACAGAGACTAAACATCTGTTGAGTACTCAGTCACAAATGAGATATCTATAACATGCCCTCCCCCTCCAAGCTCAGAGACCAGTGCAGAAGAAGGGGAAGAAAGATTATAAGAGCCAGAGGACCAGAAAGAAACGGTGGCTTCTGGATAGCACAGGAGCACCGCACCCATGAACACACAGCACAGCAGCTGGTGTTCCTTGACAAGACTCACAAAAGGTCAGTCCCATCGCCTTTCAAATTTGGACCAGGGAAGGGCTCAGGAGCCTCCAGCTGAGGAGCTATTTATTGGTGTTGCTGGCTACTGGCTGTGGGGTAGTTTTCTTTAAGGGTGTAGTCCCTGATAGGTCAACCACAGTCCTGGGGATGGCTCCATGCCGGTGAATATTTAGACAACACAAATTTAGACTTGGTGGGTTATTTTAATAAAAAGACATAAAGTTCAGAGGGTGTGGGGTGAATGCAGGAGTCATAGGGGGTAAATATTATCAAAATATATTGTATACATGTATGAAATTCTTAGAGAATTCGTGAAATGTATTTTAAAATACTTGCAAACCAAATTTAACAACATATTAAAAATATAATTTATCATGACCAAATTGGCTTCATTCCAAAGATATAAGGATGGTTAAACACACATCAATCAATGAACTTTATGTAGCATATAAGATTCTAGGACAGAAATCATAGTATCATCTTAGTTTTAAGTACAGGAAAGTCCTTAGATAAAGTCTAATATGCTTTCATAATAATTATTCTAAAGAAACTAGGCACAGAAGAAGCATATCTCAACATGACAAAGACCGCATATAACAAACTGATAGGAAAAGATCTAAATATTTCCTCACAAATCAGGAATGAAGCAAGGGTGTCTGTTCCTCCAGTTTTATTCAATAAATTGCTTAAGGTTTTCAGCTACAGCAATAAGACAAGAGCAAGACAAATTACTCCTATTTGCAAACTGAGGTACAGTCAATAAGAAACCCTGGGGCTGATGAGATGTCCCGCAGGTAGAGGCCCTTGCTGCCCAGTTCTCCTATGGCGAGAAGATGGGAGGCAGAGACAGGAGGATCCCCAGAAGCTAGCCTGCCATCTACAGTGGGAAAAACAAAAAGTCACCTTATAATATCAAAAAGAGCTTTTTTTTTGGTTAATTAAATCCAACACATTTTACAGCAGCTAACAATATGTGATTATCATTGTGCGCTGTTTGCTATATAGTGTTAATATTATGATGAACCATTTGGCTTTGTCTAAGAACAGAAAGGGTGCTAGTTTGGTAGTACAATGCTTATGATGGTTTATTTCACGTTAGACTTAAAGTTATAAGCTTGGGAGATTTACATGAAAACCATGAATTTTCTAAATAAATTTTAATGTTGAGTCAAAAACTTCCTTAGGGAATAATCTTTGTAGATTTGTCTTCTTTATTCTGTAGAACTTACATTAAAAGTATATTTGAAGTATCATCTTTATGTTAAATCACTCACCGTACTTGGCATCGTGAGAAATATATAAATGAATTGCCCCAGTCTCTGGACTCAAGGATGTTATGTTACCAAGGTAACTTGAAGAATTTCTGATTCTTAAATTGTGTTCCAATGAATTATTTAACTTTTCAAGTCTCCTTGATTCATTTTTCATCACGAGCTTAAGTCTTATCAAGGAAGATGGTTCTTCAACCTGGTGAAGGCTCTTCTAGAACATACAGGTATATTATATTTCCCCTGGCATGCAGACTTCCACATAGGGTCTGTGGTAAGATTTGGGGCACTGGGTTCTTTTTAAATGACCCAGTTCCTGAAGAATGCAGATAACTACAAAGGGGCAGAAGTTTCCTAAAGATGATTGGAATTATGGCTATCTAGATGGCTGATGTACTAGAAATTACCGGATTCTATACTGTAGATGAGAGAATTAATGCCTTGAAAAGTATACCTTAATAACACAAATAAGGGGGGAACCTATAAACATGACAAAAATGTAACTCACAAGACTGTACTGTCCTTTGATTGGAAAGAGAAAGATGGAAAGGAAATGAACAGGGCATGTAGGAAATAAATCTCCATGCTTCTGGTGTCAAGGAAATTGGTATAGTTATTAGTGACAGCCACGAACTATGCATAATGTGACTATTAGAATTATAATATTTTGAACTCACACCTTTAGATTTATATCTTATATACTTACACAAGGAACAGTATTTAAAAATAATTATCCAAATGTATTATCTAAAATGGGCTAGATGGACTGACATAGTCAATAAATAACAGATCAGAGGACACAGTCCTGAAATGGAAACACTTTTAGCCATTCAATAATTAGAGGTAGGTTTGAAATACTCGAAGAATACGCAGACTGTGATTGCATTTGTATGAAAAATGCCTCTGGTGATGGTTTCAAATGCTCTAGCCAGGCCTCGTGCCTCTCCCTGCTCGCACCTGATATCCTGATGTAGAACTCTCAGCTACCCTCCGGTAGCATGCCTGCCTGTGTGCCTCCATGTGTTCCACCAAGCTGATAATGGACTAAACCTCCAGCCCCAATTAAATGCTTTCATTAATAAGAGTTATGATGAGTAGCCATGGTCATGGTGTCTCCTCACAGGAATAGAACATTGACTAAGACAAAGTGTAATCAGTAAAAGGTATATTAAATGGTAATAGATAGCTCTAGGTAAGATCATGAATGATTTTAAATGTTATGCTTTTCCATGTGATTATTTCTTACAATTTTTAAGAAGCAGGGGGCTATAGTATGAAAACTAGTGAGACATAGTGGTGCGGTTCTTCAGAACCAGGAGGACACAGCTATGCAGTTATGTACGACCAGGAGGACACAGCTATGCAGCTCTGTAGAAGCAGGCAGACATAGCCAACAGGTCTGTAGAAGCAGGTGAACACAGCCATGCAGCTCTGTAGAAGCAGGCAGACATAGCCAACAGGTCTGTAGAAGCAGGCGAACACAGCCATGCAGGTCTGTAGAAGCAGGCGAACACAGCCATGCAGGTCTGTAGAAGCAGGCGAACATAGCCATGCAGGTCTGTAGAAGCAGGCGAACACAGCCATGCAGGTCTGTAGAAGCAGGCGAACACAGCCATGCAGGTCTGTAGAAGCAG
>PVIU01008157.1:0-85491 GCA_004026605.1 Ondatra zibethicus | reverse complement strand
GAGATGGAGGAAGGGTGGATATTGGAGAAGGGAATATCTACATTAAGGGAGTCATTTTAGGATTGGCAAGAGTCTTGGCTCTATAGGGGATCACAGGTGTCCACGGGGATGTCCCCAGCTAGGCACTTGGGTAGCAGAGGAGAAGGTGCCTGATCTAGCCTTGTCCCATAGTCACATTGATGAATATCTTGATCATCACCATAGAAATTTCGTCCAAAGGATGGAGATAGAGACAGAGACCCACATTCACATCAGAGCAATAGACTGAGCTCCTAAGGTCCAGTCAAGAGCAGAAGGTGGGAGAAGATGAGCAAGGAAATCGGGACCGGGAGAGGCTGGTCCACCAACCATGACAGTGTGCCTGATCAAATGGGAGCTCACCAAATCCAGCTGGACCAGGACTGAATGAGCATATGATCAAACTGGAATCTCTGAATGTGGCTGTCAATGGGGGCTGACTGAGAAGCCAATGATAATGGCACTGGGACCTATCTCTTCTGCATGTATTAGCTTTATGAGAATCTAGTCTATATGGATGCACACCTTCCTAGGCCAGGATGGAGGGGGGAGGGCCTTGGGCTTCCCACAGGGTAGGGTACCCTGCCCCCTCTTATGGAAGCAGGGGGAGGGAGGAGGGTTAGTGGGGGAGCAGGAGGGGACTGGGAGAAGGGGAGGAAGTGTAAATTTTTTTGAATGAAAAATAAAAGAATATATATAAAAAAAGATGACAGCAGAGGGATGGGATGGCATCAGAGAGGACTGGACCCACAGCTATTGGCTTAGGTGAGGGAGAAGCAGGATGCGAACCAAGGAATACAACAGCCTCTAGAAGCTAAAGAATGTGAGGCAACAAATTCTCTTCTAGAATCGCCAGACAGAACTAGAGCTCTGCGGAAGCTGTGACTGTCGCCCAATGAGACACCGTTAGCTGCTGAATTATAGGACAGTCAGGTAATAAATTTGTATTGCTTAAGCTACTAATTCTGTAGTCATCTGCTGTAGTAGCAATAGAAAATGAATACACATGCTATTTACTATTTATATCTATGTATCAGTTTATTTGTATTTCAATAAATCTAGGTATGTATTTATATATCTATCTTTGATAAGCTGTTCCAAAATAAGCAGGAAAAAATGCATGACTGAAAATTAAAAGGCTTTCCCATCTTGACCCTTCTCTGACACTCATTCTTGAATCAGTGTTAATGTATGACGGTGAGGTGAGGCTGCCGTCCCCTGGAGGAGTGAGTGTCTCGACAGCTGTCTCCCCCAGCATATGAAGAGTCACACTGAACCAGGGCAGAGTGGCCCAGCCACTTTGAAATGCTATTGATTGGCGTCTTTTCTGTCTTATGTGGCAGGCCTTCTTTCTCTGGGGCGATTTGCACCTGAATGGCAAAGTCTCTCATAATCAAGTGAAGTACCATGGAGGAGGCTGTGGTTATGATTGCGAGCGAACTAATGGCTCCTTTCCTCCCCAGTCCTCTTTGAACCATGCCTGCTCTGGCAGCACTGCTTACATCCATGGTGACTCTGAACTGCAACTTGTAGATCAGCGCTCAATGTGGGGCACATTGGCATGACCAGATTTCAGCAACCAATACCAGGTGCAAAGGCAAGATGGTAGACACCACAGAGGAAAATACCCGGAGGATGAGGTGACTATGCCCAGGAAGATGGGTGGGTCAGTGCCTGACTAAGGCTTCAGCTCTTTTCCTGCTTTTCTTTCTTTTAAGCCTGTAGTGGTTCAAGATGCCGCAAACCAGAACTTGTAAACGAGACAAAATGGATGTGGCATAGATTCAGACAGAAGGCACCAGGAAGGCAAGTGCAGTTGTAATTTAGATATAATACATGCACCAAGGCTACAGAAGTGGGGCACCAAATCCTTAGCCTCTTAAAGACAGTTAGGATCTAGGACCAGGAGGGTGGGCTTGCGTAATGAGTTAGAGCCTTATTTAGAAGCATGTTACAAGTGTTATAGGCTAAACTATACCTGTACAGACCCCCAAGCTCATCTTAATTAGCCATGGCTTCACTATTATACATGTTTATTGAAGTATAAAGATGTTCTTTGTCTCTAAAAGCAGGGAGTCTACGTCTAACGCCTGTAAGTTAACCAAGAAATTTAATGAACATTCTCACACCCATGGAAATGGAAAAGAAAAAGCTATACTCTTGAAAGCAATGACACCAGAAGAACAAAGAAACAAGTCCTGGTGAGGTAGCTCAGCAGATAAAGGCGCCTGCCACCAAGCTTAAGGACCTGGGGTCAAGGCCTGGAACCAGCATAGTGAAAGGAAAGAACTGGCTCCTGCAAGTTGTCCTCTGCACACACACCTACACACAAATACACATAATAAAAACGTCTAAAGGTTCCACAGCATCTTCATTTGAATAACCAAATACTTGCTCTAAACCAAGAAATGGTACATGTAACTCTGTTTCCTGTGAGACATAGCTCCTATGCAAGAATTCTTACTTGGACACAGAAGGGAGATGAACTTAAGACCTTCACATTACACAATGACACCAATGTGCAAGGCATTGCCTACCTGGTTGTATTGGCTCTGTACTTGTCTTCTACAAAGGTTCCCTAATAACCTTACACCAGTGACGAGGGGCTCTGTACCAAAACCACAAAGGAACAAATCACTGCGACAAAGTTTCTCCAGAAAGTAACTCTGTTGGTGGCCTTCCTTAGACAAGGGGCCAAGGCTGCTTCTAACAGATAGATAGTTAGTGGCTGTTTCCATTTTTGGTACAATTTAAAATTACAACCCTTTCCTTCTCTTCCCTTGGCGACTACTTCTATGCACAGCTAACGAAACACAGTATACTGTGATGGAGGCATGAGCTCCAAACCTATCAGACGACATGATGCACACCAGGCTACCCCAGCCACTTTACCTTGTTGAAGTCTTCAGAAGTTGCCCTCATTTCCTTCCATGTCTTGTTCAGGAGCTGGATACAAATGCAGAAGAACTCCTCAAAGGCTCTGTCGTGGGTGAAGAACATCGGGTGGAAGTCATTGCAGGTCTCGCTAGCTGGAGGAAAGAGAAGCGAACAAAGGCAAACATTTTACTATAGACGAATGTGGAGTCAACCCACATCAGGTGTCCGCAGAGACAAAGGGACATACCTTTGATTAAATGGCCATGGAAAAAAGAACCTTTGAAAAGGCACCAAAGGACTGCTCCCGCCCTTAAAAGCTGAAGGCCAGGGTTTCAGAACTATTCTTAGGCACATGTTTTGACTGTAAAATGTCAGTTGCTCATCCACCCCAGAATGTGACCCCAAAGGCTTTGTTCCAGGAGCGCTGGGACAGGTGACCTTTGAGAAACTATTCCAACTGTTTTCTGAGGCACAATGCTTTTATCACCCTAATAGAATAATAGGCAGAAGATGGGCTTTCCTGAATATACAATTAATTCCAACTTTGAAAACAGCATCTATGATTATTTCTCCAGGGGACCTTTTTTCCCCTCTTATGGCCATGAGCAGGGACTATATGTGATCATTCGCCATCTGATGCCACTGACCATTTAACTTTACAGGCCAGGCACAGATGGCTGGAGGTCAAAGCAACCTAAATGCTCTGAATGCTGCAACGTCCAGTTCTCACAGACAACCAGGAAATTAGTTAGGACTATTTCCAAGCCCAACTCTAGTGATCTTCCTTGGGAAATATCCAGGCCAGCCTTCTCCCTCCCTCTTTCCCCTCAGACCAGCACTCCAAGGCCCCTTTTCACATCCCAGAAATCTTCGAACCTTGCACTCTTATAGTCCTTTGAAAAACAAAAAGAATTTTTTTATGTGTGTTGAATACTTTACCTGCATGTATGTAAATATCCTGTACATGAGTGTATGGTGCCCATGAAAGCCAGAAGAGGAAGTCAGATGTGGAAACCAGAGTTACAGATGGTTGTAAGCTGCCATGAAGATACAGGGAACATTACCTGGGTCCTTATCAAGAGCAATAAACACTCCTAACCACTGAGCCAACTCTCAAGCCCCCAAGACAGTCCTTTTATAAATGTGACAACTTGTTCAATCATTAAAGAAGCTCTTTGTACCTGTGTCATGGAGAAGGATGTTGTAGAGTTTGGGGAACTCAGCTTGGCAACCAGCTCCACCAAAAACAAAAATGAAAACAGAAACAAAAAGCCCAAGATTTAAACATACACACACATGCACACATGATGGGGAACCTTTGCCAAACAATTATCTTTAAGTGGTGGGACCAAGTTAGGGTGTGGCTTTCCGGGACCCTGTCGGGGTCCAAAACCCCAACATACATGTAACTACTTTTCCCTAACTTGACCTGTGAGATGGTGAGAGAAATAATGAGACATCGTCACACAGCAATATTGGAAAGGGATCTCAGGCTTCATTCATTCTGAAGATCTTCCTGCGTTTATTCTCCAAACATCTTTTATCCCTCACAGATAAACCAAGGTATAAACTCATTAATATTCTCTTTCCAGCGGACATGGGAACAGTCATACACCTGGACCTCAGGCACCAGCTAGGAATCCACATCTCTCCCCAGACGATCTACATAATAACAAAAGAGAAAAGAGCAGCACATCCTGAGCCTTTTGTTAGATAGTTCCAGCTTGTCTGGCTTGAATAAGTGCCCCAGAAATCAAGCATGGCCAGGGGACTTGGCTGAAATATCTCATATGAAATGTGGGCCTACAGGACTCAGAGAAAAATGATGTGCTGCCCAGGTGCTCTCTCTCTCTCTCTCTCTCTCTCTCTCCCTGTGTGTGTGTGTGTGTGTGTGTGTGTGTGTGTGTGGTTTCCTCACCACACAGCTGAGCTTGGACTTCTCGTTCCTCTTTCGTAAGTTTTCCCCTTATAATAAATAAAAATACAATTGTTTTATCTTTTAGCTAGCCTGGTTATTTCCCGAACTGAACTAACGTCTACATTTGGTGCTGAATCGAATCGTGGGCTCTAGCCAGCCACGGTCAGGCTCCACCGTTCATTTGGGAATAGAATTCCCATGCAGTGCCCGTGAGTAGCCGCTAGCCACAGTCCTTCATATTTTCTCATTAAATGCCTCAAAGCTGCTCCAAGTCCTCAGGCACCTTGGTCACACGTGACTGTGAGGCTGGCTTCTGGGTCCAGTTTTTTCCAGCACTTGTGGAAGCTCAGGCAGGACACAGGCTTCCCCGGTTGTCTCTGTTTGGCATTGCTTTCTTGCTCTCTTTGTGCTCATGTGGCTGCTGACCAATCAGGGACTTCCGTGGAGCATATGGTCTGTGATTTACACTGAATAATTGTTTTTAATTTGACCTTATCTTTCAGTATTTAAAGCTAAAATCTGATTCAAGCCGGCCACACGGCTCCAAGTATGCTGCAACACCTACTGGCAGGTAACGGTTATTGCACCTGCTCCAAGGGCAAGATGACAATTTAACAATCCAAGAATTCAATAGCATTTTTTACTTATATCATGTATGATGTAATGCAAGGTTTATATGATTTCCCTCCTACAGAGGGTACTGAGATATTGTCTGAGACAATTTGTATTGCTAACTGTATTAATCAGACTCTGACAAATGGTTATGATAGATTGACTGATAGAATGTCTCTCCAGGAAGGTAATATGCATGCTATAAAAATTAGGTCCAAGGATGAGATGTTATCTTTAGTGGACAGACTTCACACCTTGGAATTCTCAATGAGGGCATTAAAACAGAACACTGGACAGAAGATCCAGACTTTTGAATAGGCAGTGGTAAAAAGATTTGAAAAGATTGAGAAATTTATCAAATTTGATGATCAGGGACAAAAGGTACAAAGACAAAATGTAGCCTCATCAGTATGTACCAAATTCCAGGATAGCTTTCCCAGAGTTCTACCTGCCTTTCCAGTGATATCATCAGAAAGAGCATCTGGCACCAAATATCCTAGGGTACTCAAAGAATATACATGGGAGCCATAAGATACAGCAATTGTATCTTAAGGAATGCATTCGTCCTTCATTAGAAAAATGGTCAAAACGTGGGCTTCAAGTAACAAGGCAATGGCACAATATTGGATTCGGTTAATTTCAATGGTCCTAGAAAACGGACTTCAGCTGCTTTGAAAGTATTATTGGAGAGAAGAACAAAAATTTTATAGCAACAGGAAAAAGCAAAAGGACTTGAGATTTGCCAAGATCAAATTCTTGGTGAGGGACATTACTCTGATCCTCAAGATTAGGCTCTTTTCTATGAATACACCTTGTCCCTATGTAGCACAATAGCTTTAGATGCTGGGGACAGGATTCAGGAACCAGAAATAAGAACTGAATCATATATTAGGGTTAAACAGGGTCAGAAAGAACCCTTTAGTGACTTTTTACAAAGATTAACTAAAGCTGTACAAATAGGAGTAACAGACCCAAAAGCTAGACGTCTACTAATTGAATCTTTG
Organism: Ondatra zibethicus; assembly: GCA_004026605.1. NCBI lineage: Eukaryota > Metazoa > Chordata > Mammalia > Rodentia > Cricetidae > Ondatra > Ondatra zibethicus. The sequence goes on along the minus strand of PVIU01008157.1, from coordinate 79,062 downwards.
GCTTTTGAGAATGCAAAAAGATCCTTGGGCCTTTAAAGGTCAGATCAGCACCAATGGATGAATGGATCTTGCATATAATGAATGTTGAGATACTTGACTATAATACTGAAGGTTGGGTAGGAGAAGCAATTTTCAGTGGTTTGAGGAGATATCAAAATTCCAAATGTTTTAATTATGGTAGAATAGGACATCTGAGAAGGGATTGTAGACAAGAAATTCCTAGGAATAATGTCTCCTCTGGCAATGGCAAAAATAGGAGGACTCAGCCTTCAGGTATATGTAGGAGGTGTGGCAAAGGCCGACATTGGACCAATGAATGTAGGTCAACAAAGACAGACAAGGCAACCCGATACGTTCAGGAAACTCCTTGGGGGGCCTCTCACAGGCCCCCAAGCCAAAAGCGATCCAGTTATTCCCAGTCACTGTGGAGGACATGTCTTACCAGGAAAATTAAAAAAATCCAGTGCCTACTGTAAAAAAAAAAAAAAAACATACTGGTCTAGATGATGGAATAGATGTGGAGGATGAATCAAAAACTCCAGTAGGACATAGGAAACATATATTCTGGAAGACTTCTATGAATGTGCCAAGAAGAAATCAAACTCCATGTGGAGTGTCCAGAGGGGAGAGACTGGGCAGGTCAAGAGCAGAGCTTACTACAGAGAACTTCTGCAGACAGTCATGCCGCTTGCCATGCATGGGAACATCCACTTCACTTCCGGTACAACCCCCTCCTGGTACAGGCCCATAGCCAGTGAACTCTGACACTCCTCCAGAGAGGATGTTCTGCTCTGCCAGTTGTTATGTATGTGCCAGCATATCTATCCACAGGCCTTATGAGTCTAGTGATTCTATGCATGTGCCTATCTAAAGAAGCAGCAACTAGGTGTATTTGTACAGCTCCCCACTTCTGAAAGGACAACTTGATATGCAGATAAACAAATGTCACTGTCCATCAGACAGCTTAAGGACGGAGGTTACCTGCAATGCAGTCATGCAGAAAGGACCTAGAAGCAAAGATCTGGGTTCATGTCCAGCCCATGCCATGCAGGGGAAAGTCACTTTCCATTTCTTAGCCCATATCGTCTTAACTAAAATGTAGAAATGAAACTCACTCTGCCTTCTTTCTAGGCTTTAGAGAGTATCACATACCACATCTCATTAAAAAAAATGCCCTGGGAAAGATAAAAGTTAATACAAAGAGAGGTTCTGGTCATGACAACAAGCCTCATACGCCAGCACACCATTCCAAAGTCTTTCCTCTATTTTCTTGTCAAGTTTGCTCACATCCCAGCAATGAAAAGCAAGAAAACACAAATAGAGTCACTCCACCCCAGAGAGGCACCAGCAAATGTGAAGCTTTGACCTGAGACACAAAGCTATTCAGGGAGTGTGGAGCACCAATACAGGCTGACCGTGCAGCTTGAAGCCCTGGGCAATGAGCCCTCAGTCTCACTTTCATGAGCACTGGAGCCCATGAAATTTACAAGTCTACGGAAGCAACTTAAGATGCTATTACCATCCAAGAACTCATTATTAATCACATTATCACAGTATCATTTTTGGACCTACTATGATTATATGTATACTTTATATCCTAGTTAAATTTTTATAGTATTACTGGAGCTGAGACAGCTCCAAAACTCAGGAGCCCCATTTTTACTTGGATGGAGAGAGAGGGAAGGAAGCTAACAATAATAGGCAGTATTTATTGGATCTACATTATGTGCTAGGTGCCACGGGCACTATCTTAGTAACAATTCAGGAAGGTGAGCATTATGGGTGTCTTCATTTTATACTGAAGGAAGGTAAAAGTTGTAGAAATGTAGCCTTCCATCATGAGCGTTTTAGGTGGCTCTAAGTAAGCATTTGAGACCTACAATTTAACTGACCTAACAGTAGGTTCCTAGCCTTCACTGACATCAAGAGCCCAGGGAATTTCCTGGTGGTTGCTGCTTAGAAAATTAATTTCCCCCGCATGTTCCTGGACCTCCTGTACCCCTCCTTCAACAAGAAACAAGATCATGGCCTGCAATGCAATGGGGCTTCCAGAAAACTCACAGTTACTGCTTGCTGGTTGAGACACACGGCCTTGTGAGCATAGCAATAAAGCCAGCAATTCTACCACTGTGAGCCACAAACTGGACGGTGGCTTTGTTTAAGTTAGAGTCACTTATTTACAAACACATGGGAGGTGTAATCGTTTCTTTTTTCCTTTCCATTGTTTCCTTTTTTTTTTTAAAGAAATAGGAGATTCAGAAAGAAGAGATGACTTTTCAAGTTGTATAGTGTCTTAGTTACTTTTCTATTGCCATGACAAAACACGATAACCAAGGCACTCAAAAGACAGAGTTGAATGGGGGCTTACAGCTTCAGAGAGTAGGTCTATGACAGTCATGCTGGAGAGCTTGACAGTAGGCAGGTAAGTATGATGCTGGAGCAGCCTAGAGTGAACATCCTGATCCACACTGGAGTGGGTAAAACTAAGTGGGAATGGCTTGGGCTATTGAAACCTCAAAGCCTACCCCCAGTGACACACCTCTTCCAAAAGGCCACACCTCCTAATCCTTCCCAAATAGTTCTACCATCTGAGGACTAAGCATTCAAATATATGAGTGTAATGGGGACTATTCTCATTCGGACCACTATACACACAGACTGTGTTTCTAGGATTAAAACTCGGGTAGAAATGACTCCAAAGCCAATCACTGCTGTTCTATTGTGTTCTATGTTCTTAGTTGGGTTTGTTGGTTAACTGCCTCTGCTGAACCTCCCAAACATAAATCTAAAGCAATAGCTTTTTTATTTATCACATATTTACAAAGTAAAATCTTTCAAGGGGTCAACTTTAAATTCTTAAAGCACATTTCAGGGCTATGATTCCTCTGCTTTTGTCCTGCTACTCATGGTCCAAGAAGAGGTCTGGTTACCAGGGACACTGTTTTCTGAGCCGTTCTTCTCTTTACTTTGGGTCTGGGTCAAGTTTTATGTTGACATCTCTCCTGGATACCAAGAAAATCAACTTAGTACCAAGCTTCTGGTACATAAAGATACTCTTGGTGTCTACCACATACCAAGCCACCCCAAGGTAGTCACCAGTGAAGGTCCCACTGGATGAATTCATGTGATTGATGTATTTCAAGAACCTTATAACTTCAGGTCCATGTAAACAGAAACCCAATTTTGAGCTTGATAACCTGACAGGTGGCTATAAAATACCATTTTCAGCTTCTCTTTTAACAAAGAGAAGTCACGTGCACCAGTGACAGAAAAGTAGACATTGCCCACTAGAGTTTCCGGGAAAGGCTCTTGAAGTGGAAAGCTTGATTTTGCTTATGCTCCTTTACTCCTGATTTCCTACTTAACCCATTCGTGTTGGGAATGTAGGAGGAGGACTGTGGTTCCACCATTTTGTCAGCCTAAAAATGGGGGCTGTATCCTAGATAGTTGGAAAGAGCTCTTGGTGCTACTGTGGAGATACCATAACAACCCAAACTAGTTTTCTGGAATTCTTTGCTTAAATCACTGTTCTAGGGATTAGGGTTTTGTTGTTACTGTTTTGCTTTGCTTTACTATGCTTAGATACATAGCTACTGATACAGAAAGTTGAAGTTCAGAAAGCCCACAGACAGTAACTCAAGAAAACACATTCCTAAGATTATGTGGCAGTCCAAGGAGGGGGAGGCAGTAAGTACAAGGGCTATGGTCAAACATATTTGTATACAAACATCAAATTTGATGTTTCCTTGCATGCTGTATATCCTTAGATGATTAGACTCCTGGAGCATGTCACATCAACTGTGAAATGCAATCATATGAGATGTTCAAAAGCATTAAGTTAAGTCATTTCTATCAAGTACATGCTGAAGAGCTTGATGCACATTCTTTGCTATCCCATTGTCGCCAGTGACATTCCATAGCTGCATAGAGACTCTGACAATGCTAGAGATGAGAAAGAAAGAAGAGTCTGAGGGGTAGGCCTTGGGGTCCAGTAGATATGGAGGGAATGGAGTCAATCACTCTTATTGATTATGTTAAAACTGGTAGGAGTACTGAGAGCTCAGAGGTGAAATGTCACATGTAGAGGGAGCACTGGGCTGGGAACTCTTCTCTGAGATTTTTGTACTTGGAGGTACTCCCATCATCTGCCCTCCACACACAGAAACCGACGGCATAATGGAGTTAAGTACACTGCAGCGGAGAGCCAGGAAGAGAACCCAGCATTCTTTCTGTCTGTGGAGCCAGCGTTTTCATATATCCATGAGAGGACTGCCTTGCCATCATCCTCCACTCCTGTTTTGTTTTTATTCTGCTTTGTTTGAGGCAGGGTCCCTCAGAATTCCTCTGGATGGCCTTCCACGCATAGCCTTAACTCAGCCTCCTGGGAATATAAGCATGTGCCGCCATGCTCAGTTCAGCCTCTGATGTTTTAAGACTTGCCCTTTCACTGAAGAGTAGGTAGGCAACAAATCAGGGGCAAGTTAGTCCTTCACAGGATATCCAAGATACAACTAAATCACTTCTATGGGCTCTTTAAGGATCTTCCCGCATTAAAAAATAAAAATAAATATTATTAGTGGTAGAGTTTTATCTCCAAAACTCTCAAAAACGCAGACATTCAGGACCTGCCCTGGTTTGCCTTCTGTTGTTCACCAGGACTGAAAACAACTTAGGGGCAGAAAGGGCTTACTTCATTTTACAGGCTGCAGTCCGTTGATCCAGGAAGGCCAAAGCAGAAACTCAAGGCAGGGACTTGAAGCAGAAACCACAGAACACTGTTTACTGGCCGGCCATCTGGCTTATGCATGCTCAGCTATGTTTCTAAAACAATCAAGGTTCACCTGCCTAAGGATGGTGATGCCCACAGTGAGCTGGGCCCTCTTCTATCGGATAGCAATCAATATGTCCCCACAGACATGTCCACAGGCCAATGCGGATGGAGGCAATTCTTCAGTTAAGGTTTCCCTTTTCCCTGGTGTGTCACACATTGGCAAGGAGATTAGCTATCACAGAATCCACCCGAATCACCTGCTACACTTGAAGGTAACAGCTGTCAGAAAGATAAAGTGGTACATCCAAACATTCATAATAACAGAAGGGTCACAAAGATGCTTTAAATTCAATTACTCAGGTTCAAATCCTAGCTCTGTCACCCGGATTACACAGGAAAGTCATTTCATGACCTATGCCACGGTTTTCTCATATGGAGCACTAAAGAACATTTTACCAGGAAAGGAAAGGATGGGAATAGTAACCACAGGACTAAGCTCAATATCATTTAGGTGAAGAGGATTACTAACCTCATCAGTCATGGTGTAGATGTCTAGGGCTACCCACTTAATAAGGAGAGTTTGTAGATGATCACAAGGAAGTATTAGGTCTCAGCAGAAGTCTTTAATTCAGAGATTTAAAATAGGGACAACATAAAAAATAGGGAGGGTGAGCTTACTCTTGTCTTTTAAGGAAAACAACAAGGGTTATTGAAGAAAGAAACTGAAGTAGCAGGCAATGATTTTATAAATGAACTTTAGAGAAAAGCATTCAATGAGACAAAAATAGTAAGACATTTTAAAAGCCAAATTGTCCTTAAGCACACTATTTTTAACTCAGTGAGATTCTACTTTCTACGGGAGGATCGACTCATTGGCCAATTTGGGATATAAAGATACTTTCAGGGTTAAGTCAGAATGCTAATTTGCTGACATTTAATTCATTTGTAAGTAGCTATAATCTACACATGTAGCTTTTGCAAATAAAGTAAGAATGTGGCACTCTTAAGTAGCACCTTGTCTGCAGCGTTATCATCCCATTTGCTATTGCTGTAAGAAAATGCTGGGGGCCTTTGACTACGTGACAGATGGAAAAACTGTGGGAATGTTTGTGTGAAAGAGAGATTACATCCTAGGACAAGAAGCCATATTTGTTTCTGTAAAACCCTATGTGCACGGGAGAACTCTCCTTAAACAACAAGCAATAACCCTAACCACATAAATGCCTCCATTTCTGCAAAGTTCCACTTACTGAGGTTACAGTGGGGAATTCGCCTTCAGGACAAGAACTCATAGAAAACAGAAGTCATCCAAAGCAGCAGCACCTGCCAAAGTAGATGTGTTCTTCTTTTCTGTTGGACAATATGAGATGAGGCCCCATCGTCCTGAGGGTCTCAGAAAATGACAGCTGCTGTGCTGTAGTGAATGAGCTCTGAGCAGGAAGGACGCTTTCTGAAGCTGCCGTGACCATGCGACCTCACACCTCTCATCAGAGTTCCCTTCTCAGGTAACACTCTTGCTCTCACTCCCCCTCCATGCACAATGGATGAACACACGTACACACGCATATACATATGCATGCACATGTAAGATAGTGCATTTTTCTTTTTTTAAAAAAATATTTATTTATTTATTATGTATACAATATTCTGTCTGTGTGTATGCCTGCAGGCCAGAAGAGGGCACCAGACCCCATTAAAGATGGTTGTGAACCACCATGTGGTTGCTGGGAATTGAACTCAGGACCTTTGGAAGAGCAGGCAATGCTCTTAACCTCTGAGCCATCTCTCAAGCCCCTGCATTTTTCTTTTTTAGAAAGCTAAGAGAACTTAGAAACTGTCTGCACTGAACCTCGCATCTTTTATCAATTCCTTTAGAGACCGGATGGTCTTCACATTTTACTATGGTGTTAAGGCATCAAAATGACATTTACTGGCTAAGCTTAGTGTTTTCTGTGTGAGTATTTATTCTTCATAAGAAAATTGTTATGTTTTTTATACCTCTTCATATGAGCTAATGTAGACCACTATATAAGAAAATTAGCTAACTAAAGATGAAATGACAAGATGACACTGGCAAGCATAGACCAATTTTGCTCTTTCTTGGTAATTTTCTCAGACACATGTAAATTTTAAAACGCTAAAAAGCTCTCCATGACCTGAATTATGCAAAGAGAGTCTTTGGGCTCATTTGGAACAACTGGGAGACATAGGCTTGAGAAGCACTGGGGAAATTATACTTTTTCTACCATGACATTGTCAGCCGTTTAAATAGCAATAATCTTTGAAAATGTGCACTTTGAAAGATTAATAAATAGGGCTAACACATATGGCATTTTACTGTAAAACTATGAATTACAAGGAAGAGGAGAGAAGTCTTATACACTCAAAAGACTTTAATTTATGACAATTGCCGGAGCAATCAGAAAATGTCAGTAACTATTCACAGCACAGAAACTCACCTTAGGACTATCTGTGGTTCTACTCTAAGTCCGGATTACACATTTATGAATTCTCAGATGCAAATGCATACATATACCTTCGCGGGAAAATCATCCTGCTGTCCCCTAGAAGACCTTGGGCTTTCTATTTTTAGACCTGGTATTCCTTAACTGTTGGGTTTTGCAGAGCGACACTGTGTGGGAAGATGCTCAGAGTTCAGAACCTTTTGTAGGTAGGAGAGGTGAGGAGAGGAGAGCCAGGGCAAAGAACTGGCAGTTCCCTCATTTCCATAAGTTCAGCCAATATAGAAGCTACCACCCCCGCCCCCGCTATTTCAGACAGAATCAGAGACTTTAAACTCTGCCAGCACTTCACGGCTCCTGAAGTTGGCTTTAATAGAACTCTGGGTAGTCCTTTTTACCCTCTACCCAGCCTAAAAATAGCATGAAATCTACAATGACAGACACAGTAGTGAATCCAAGGCTTGACTGTTCGCTTTCCCTCCAGGCCTTTCTCCAGGTCTTAGAGAAAAGAGGCAAGAAATACTAAACTAGTGTTAGTGTTGAAAATCAAGACACCCGCCGGGCGGTGGTGGTGCATGCCTTTAATCCCAGCACTCGGGAGGCAGAGGCAGGTGGATCTCTGTGAGTTCGAGACCAGCCTGGTCTACAGAGCTAGCTCCAGGACAGGCTCCAAAGGCACAGAGAAACCCTGTCTCGAAAAAAAAAAAAATCAAGACACCCACCTCACCAAAAATCTACTGAGGCTGTGTCTCAGGCATGGAGACTGGTTACAGAAGACCAGAGGGACTGCAGGTGCCAACCCTGGTATTCCCACAGAGTAGCAGCATGACCTTTAGCATCCACTGGTCATGCTGGACCTTAATTTTTTCATTAAAATAAAAAGATACCTTTGATCTCACTGAGAATTTGGGTTAGAAATTAATGTAAAATGAGTCATATGATATCAAAAAATAAGTATTACAGAGATAAACGTAAGTATTAGTTGTTACCAGATTCAACAAAGAAATTAATGTATATAGCTCAAATGGCAAATTTAGAAGACCCAAAGCCATCAAATACAAAGACTTATAAAATGACAGTACCAGAGTAATTTTGGGAAGACACTACTAGTACATGGATGGAAAAATAAAAGAAGGAGGAGAACTAGGGCCTCCAGTAAGAAAGCTGCACATCCATTCAGTGAGTTTAGGACATGAAAGGAGCAGGGGAGGAAGAGGGGGGCATCTGTCATGGATTAAGTGCTCTGCACTGCTACCCCTATAAAACATACAGCATAGAAGCGTAGCACTTTCTTGGAACCAACATTCCTTTGGTTTAAGTTATGGTGAAGTCTTACTGAGTCAGCTTCCCACAACTTAGCCCCGGTTCTTCTGTTCGGTCATAACGTAGCATTGACAAGGTCATCTTGTGAGCTATTTGGCCAAAAGCGAATAGAGAGAAATCCCAGGAAATGAAGATTTCTGGTAACAGGAGTGGAGTAAAATGATCATGCTGATATGGCTTGCTCCTGTCCTTTGTCCACTAACTCAGATCAGGAAAAACAGGAAACAGGATTTGAATCCCTGACACCTCATCTATTGGAGGTGGGGGGTGCAGGGAACAAATCATTTCTGGAGGGACTTTCAAGTGTGAACTGCACCTTTTTCGCCTGAGGAGAAAAGCGGGTAGAGGGAACACATTTACTGGAAAGGAGAATCAATCCTATGCCTTTGCAATGCCCACCAGAGTACAGCATTCTTAGCCTGCTAAATACAAGCCACCTGGGAATCAGTGTGAATTTAGATGAACTTTTGCTGATCTGTAGAGGTGGTTCTGGAAATTACCATTTGAATATATACAAGCTGAGTATACAACAGCTTGTCCTACCCCATGTGGGTGGGCACCCACCCAGGTCTAATAGGACAAAATTTAGAGATAGGAGGACCCTGGGTCCATTTGTCTGACCCAACTTTTTTATCTGGGACATGTCAGCACCTCTTCCACTGTCAAGGACTGGGTCTGACGTATCAGTTCTCCAGTTCTCAGACCCTCAGACAGAAATCAAATAATGTCACCAGTTTTACTGGGTTTTCTATTCCTATGTGGCACATGCTGGGCTGTTTGGTCTCCAATGACTCTACCAATTACTTATTGATACAGTATTAATAAAAACTCAGAGAGAGTTTTGGGGTTCAATCTGAAGGTCAGAAAAGCAAAACAGCCAGCCACTGACTCTTACCTCTACCTCAGTCTGAAATGGCAATCCTGCCACCAAGTATCTCAGAATGAGACTGAGAGTGAGAGCTGTCTCCTCCCGTTTTATAATCCTCTCTAGACCTGGGATTAAAGGCATGCACTGCCCGGTTTCTATGGCAGCTGATGTGGCTACTGGGATTAAAGGTGTGTGTTACCACTGCCTAGTCTGAAAGGCTGATCAGTGGGCCTTGTTTTACTCTCTAATCATCAGGGAAGTTTTATTTATTAAAATACAAATGAAATACCACTACAAATTCCTCATAATAAGCCTCATAAATATAAATATTGTATATGTATGAATACATGCAAGTTTTCTTATGAGGGTGTGTGTGTGTGTGTGTGTGTGTGTGTGTGTGTGTGTGTGTGTGTGTGTGTGTTTTGTTTCTCTGGAGGAAGGTGAAGGATAGTAACAGATTAAGAAGAATGTTCTAGTTGGGTGGCAAACAGTCCAAGGCATCCAGGGGGAGCACATTCAGAAGAGAGCTTCAGTATACCCCTTTTAAACGTGATTTGAGAAAATTTATCCTGAGAAATGGCACATTAAGAGGCTGGTGAGATGGCTCAGTGGTTAAGAGCACCCACACTGTGACTCACGACCAGTCATAACCCCCAGACACTCTAATGGTGTGCATTTATACACAAAACACAACTAATTTTTTTTTTAAAAGAGACTGTCACAGATCAAATTTGTCATGGATATAAATAATGACCTATCTCACCATGCAAGATGGGCCCTTGAGGATTACAGTGGGGTAGTGGTTGATTAAAATTCAGATAGGATGGATCCCACTGACTATATGTATTATGTAGGGCCGACTCAGGACTTAGATCACCCCTGACCTGAAGGACGTGGCACTAATCTGAGGCGCAGACAAAACAGATGAAAAGTAAGTGATTTTGACTAGGATACATTTGAACTTAAGGACTGTAACAGACCAAGGCTCACTCTTAACACATGCCTGCTTGTAACTGCTTAGTCAAAGCCTCTCCTGAGTGATTTAACAGTGATCACCTGATCACCTTTAGGTGTCACTAACCAAAATACAAAGGCCTCAGTAAGGCAGCCAACTATGTTCCACTGCATACTGCCACTTGTAACTGTTCTTTTTTTTTTTTGACCAGTGATTAAGCTCTTAAAATCAATCACAGTTGATATACATACATATATATGTATATGTATATATATATATATATATATTTATCAAACACCCCATCCAGTTGTGACTCCATGTGCTTGGCTTTGTGAAGCCCACGGTGTTAGTTACCTTCTTCCAGACCAGCACTTTGCTATGGGCAGTTTACCCCGAACCTCCCATAGACTTCATCTTCTGCACCTGCTCGAGTCCCTCCACGCAATGAGCCAAGGAGAAACAGGACTGTGATTTAGCCATGTCTGGTCTCTTCCTGGCTCCCACCGCTCAGCCTTTCAGGAGCACACAAACTCGCACCCCTTCTCTGGGTTCCCATCCTCCTGTGCCTCCAGCTTCACCCCTCCCTTCTCTGAGGTTTTGATTGTGCCGCTCTTTATTTTTCAGGACAAGACGCATGTCCCCAGCAGCTTTTGTGCAATCAGCTCCATCACAGCCCTCCTGCAGTGGAGCAGCAGACAGAAGGGGACTTGCTCAGCAAGGTGCCACATCACACACCTCTACTGGATGCATTAAAATAGTCCATCCTCCAAAATGACCCACTGTCTGTCTACCCAACCTCAGCTTTCTTAGATGTTCGCTTAAAAGAGAACAATGGAAGAAATTAGCTCCTAAGTTCAATTGGCCAGTGTTGTGACAACTCGGTATATTTTATGGCCATTCCTTACAGCAATGAATTATTATTATTATTATTATTATTATTATTATTATTATTATTATTATTATTATTTTGCAATGGAGTAGCTTGAAGTTGCTGGTGTCTGTCTGGCATACTTTATCCCATCTCTGTGTCTCAGACTTTCTGTTCAGTTTGTTTTACTCTGACCTTCTAAACTATGTAGGGACCCAGCATAAAACAGAACAATGAAGAATACTGCTAAAAAAAAAAGTATAAATTCTGTAGCAATCCTGCAAATCGGATCCTGCAAAAAGGACAACGAAGACTATTATAAACACTGTAGAGGCGCCCTCAAAAAAAGACAAAGAATATTACCAACACGGTAGAGAACTCCTCAAGAAAGAAAACAATGAAGACTATTGTAAAGAATATTAAACGCCGGGTGGTGGTGGCGCACGCCTTTAATCCCAGCACTCGGGAGGCAGAGGCAGGCAGATCTTTGTGAGTTCGAGGCCAGCCTGGTCTACAAGAGCTAGTTCCAGGACAGGCTCCAAAGCCAAAGCCACAGAGAAACCCTGTCTCGAAAAAACAAACAAACAAACAAAAAGAATATTATAAAGACTGTAGAAATCCTCTCAAAAAAATGAAAACTATTATAATGAAAGCAAACTTATTATACAATCTTAGTGGAAAATATATCTGATTATGTTTTCTAAAATACAGAGAAGCATCACACCTCTGCGAATCAATCCGCAGCAGGGGACTTCTGTAGCAACCTTCCCCAAGGCTGCACAGGAGCATGGTTTTAGAGCTCCCTGCAGGCCCTTCTCATCCTGTCACACAGTCTCAAGGCTTGCTTAGTAGTGCTAACAGTGCTTTAACCCGAGGGGGCAGAATTAAGGGAGACACAGGTGACTTTAAGGGAGTAAATCTACTGACAATCATGCTTTTGCCAATGTAGGATTTAGGAGGATAGAGATTCATATCAGTAAATAAGCAATGAGTTAAATCCCTAATATTTTTACCTCAAACAGTTGTGTTCAATCCCTTAAACAGAAACACATAAGGACCACACTCTGTGGGCCAAAGAGCATGTTTGCCTTGAGCCAGGCAAACAGAGGTCTCTCAGCACCTGGACAGAATAACAACTGGCTAAAAAATTTGAAAAGTATATAATCTTAATTCCATGGTACTTGGAGCCTTAGATATGGCCAAGTAGGAAGGCTGCCTGGAAACACAAGGACCAGGAATTGCTTTCTTGCAAAGATTTCCTTCCAACTTCATAACAATTCCAAGGGGTGCCACTGGTCTTAGGCCTTTGTCTAAGGCACTGAGAAGGAACTCATTGCCCTGGTCAACTTTAATCGTCAATTGATAGAACCTGGAGTCATCTGCAAGGAAACTCTCAATTGAGACACTGCCTAGTGCAGACTGGCCTGTGGACATGTCTATTGGAGATTATCTTGATTCTTAATTGGTGTAGGAGGGCCCACGGTAGGTGGCACCACTCCTAGGCACGTGGTCCTGAGCTGTGTAGGAAACCTAGCTGATCAGAAGTCATTCTCCTCCATGGCTCCTGCTTTACTTCATGACTGTAAAGTGAGTTCACTGGTCTGAGGTAATGAACGCAGTGTGAAGAGCAAGCAGGGCTGCCTTTAAGTTTCTGCCTTGATTTCCCCTAATGGTGGACTGTACCTGGGATTGTAAGGTGAATAAATTCTTTCCTCCTCTATGTTAACTCTGATCAGCATGTTTTAGAACAGAAACAAAAACTAGATACTCACTCAGCTCACTGACCAGAAATAACAGGAGACAGGGCTTAAGGGTCGCGTGGGATCAGAGTCCTGACTGAACCACAAAAAGAGTGAGAGAGTTTCTACCATGGGAAAAAGGTTAAGGTTCCTTAAGATGTTTATCTGAAATGGTTTAATACTAACTAAATAATTATTAAACCAAGTGGATGCACTCACCGTCTAATGTAGAAGTACTGTCATAAATTCCATGCTAGCCTGGACTATATATAGTGAATTCTAAGGCAGCCTAGGCTACTGTTTAAAAAAACAAAACTAAACAAAAATCCTTTTTCTTTCTTTCTTTCTTTCTTTTTTTTTTTAACTGAAGATTCACCTCTCCATCTCAGGTGGGTTTTGAAATTACAGTGCTTGGATGTGGGAACACAGCTCTGCATTTTTGAATATTACTGTGTTAGTGCTTGGAAAAATTGACAAATCCTGGACTCTCAATTTCAGGGACTGTCAATTTGTTCATTTGCCTAATAAAGATGACACAAAATGTGTCTCCTTTAATGCAAGGTTAATACAGATTAAGGAAGATTAAGAAAGTTGACCTAATCAAACCATTGAATTTTCATCACATAATTATGTAGAACGTCATATATACCAGTCTCTGTTCTTGGTGTTTTATTTATTTTTTTTACAGTTATAATTTAATGCTCACAGAACATCCATGAGAAAAGTTAAATCCTTTTTGCTTTGCTTGATTGAGGCATGGTCTCACTAAGTAACTCTGGCTGGCTTGGACCTCTTTATGTAGACCAGGCTGGCCTCAAACTCATAGCAATCCACCTGCCTTGGTGCCATACCCTGCCAAGTGCTGGGGTTAAAGGCATGCGCAGAGTTAGACTCGAAGTGGCCTTCTGTCCAGAGCAGCAAAGTCAACAAAGTCCCTACATTAGAAAGTTCTTCTTCTCCTCAAGTGGACATATTGTCCTAGAGTATTCCATTCTGGTTAGTGCTGGCTAATCATTAAACACCCCCTTCAAACATAGAAAAACAAAACCAAACCATCAGCAAAGACTCTGTGGAGACCATGCCTACACATTTTAGGGCCTGACTTAAAATAAGGCAGCAAGTGTGTAGGCCTCACCACCATGCTGTCCTAGGAAAGCTCCTTCCCACATTTAAAAATAGATTTGTTTGGCTTGCTGCAGGCTCCTCATTCCAGGATCTCATGAGTCACTAAAGAAACATCCTGGTAGACTGCTCCCTGCTGATTGGCTGCCTTTGTGTGTTCAAGGTGAGTCAGAAAGGATGACTCATGGTTCATTCGAATGACAAAAAGAGCATGTTCTCCTTTCCTCTCCATTAGCCCTGTTTTTTCAGGCTTTACTGGCATCATGAAAAACATCCCAGGGAGCAAGGGAAAGGGAAACACAGGGGCAGCTTGAGAATTGGCAGTACTTACTTTTAACAGGCATCTCTATTTAAAGCACCTTTTATTGAAGCAGCATAGACATTTGGAAGCCTGAGCCACGAAATGATGCTTAGTATCCTTCCAGGAGGTCAATACCTGGCTGCTGGCACTCTGCTGCGTCCATCCAAGGGGAAAGTTTGCAGGAGGTAAAGGCAAGCGCAATGCTCCCCATGCAGGTTGACACCTGCTCATCTTGGAGAAGCTGATGATAAAGTGGCTGGTTGGATCATACTCTCTTGTCTATTATATCAACGTCTTGGCCAGAGAGAAGAGACTTCTTCAGTATAGTCAAGCAGTGAGTCAGTCCATGGAGAGGGCAAAATTAGCAGAGTCTTCTGCATGCCTTTCAAGGGACTCATGACCTCACAGCAACAGGATACTTAAAACACTAGAGATCAATTCCTTTCTTGCCACTCCAGAAAAAAATATTTGGGTTATTAACCACAGAGGTGAAATTGGCATGGACTCTAAGTAGAAAAATAACAGAATGAAGTATAATAAGCTATGAATACACTCCTCCTTATTATTGAGGGACACATCCCATGACCCTCGTAAGAACTTGAGAAGACTGATACTATTAAACCATGCTCATACAGTAAGGAACTTTAATTTTTCACTTAAAGGAAGCATCCCAATAGTAAGCTTTAGTGACTTGTACCATTCTTATGGAAAATAAAGGTGACTCTAAGCACAAGCACTGTGATACTATGGCAGTCAATCTGACAGCTGAAACAGTTACTATGTGACTAATGCCTGGATAGCATACACAGATAGGAAACACTGAGCAAGGGAAGATTCTAGAGAGGAAGCCCTGGGATGCTGCAAATGATAACGGTTACTATAGGCACAGTAAGTAACCTTAAAAAAATCATGCAATGTCTATTTCTATAATTTTCTTTGTGTGGGGTGTGTTTTTATGTACGAGATGTTTGTGTGTGTACACGCATATGTGTTTGGGAATGCTCAGACATATGTATGCACATGTGTGTGGAGGCCAGAAGTCAGGACAGACTGCCTTTCTTTATAGTTCTTCACCTTGTTCTTACTTAACCTGGAGCTCACTGATTGGCTAGGCTGGCAAAGAAGCAAGCTCCATGTTAGGGTTCTACCTCATTCAGATTTCATGTGGGTACTAGGGATCTGAATCTGGATGTTTTTGAGTGTGTGACACACAGTCTATCAACTGGGCCATTACCCCAGCATGTGGAATTTTCAATTTAGTAGGGTTGGGGCCTTGTTGATCATGGGTAAACAATATCACAGAAAGCAAAACCAAAGGGAACGGGAACAACTGTACCACAGAAGAACAGACAAAGGATTCCGAGCCAGGAGAGGGAAGGCTTGTTTCAACAGCACTGGTATTTGACTTGAATGGGAAGACAGGTGGTCTCTAGTCCACCAAATTCACAAGTACATTGTTCTTTCAAAGCAATTTCCCAGTCAGGCTCATCCCAGACTCCAATGACATTCAGACTCCACAATCCTAGAGTCACTGCCACCTTTTGACTGACTACGTACACATCCTCTGCAAAGGATGAACTTCTGTCCCTGATGTGTTCTGCCTGTCCAGAGTGAGTTGATGGAAAAAACACGTGGAACAGAGACTGGCTCAGTTCAAGCTGCTCAGCTTTGCGGGGGACTGGTGTGCAGTGAATTCTGTCTCTGCTTTAATAAAATTGGGTAAAAATACTTGCCACCTACTCATCTACAGGGATACTGCACGTGTGGCTCGTGCTCACAATGCTCTGAAATGTTTAGGAGGAAAGAGCTTTATGAAAGCAACGTTTATCCTTTCAGGGATGGCTGGTGAAAGTGAAACAAGGCCAGTGTCTAGAACACATGCAGAGTGAGACATATACCCTAGAGGCCCAGGATTACGACTACTGAACGAGTCAGCATTCCCCATGCAAGGTTGAAATGTCCATTCCTGGGAAGCAGGGCTACATGGCCTATGTACTTAAGGGTGCATGAAGAGATGTGATCTGGAGAGGAATTAGAGAGCAATTTTTCCTGTGATTCAGTATCAGGGCCGGGAATATTGGAGAAGTTAGGACATATGAGGGACAGTCCATGATTGTCTGCTCAGCACCCAGGGCACGAAGGGACTGGTGCCAAGTACTCAGTGGTGCTGAGCAAACACATTGGGCAGTAAAGGGAAGGCACAAACAGGCCATGCATAACTCTTAGTTAGATTTTTGGTGAGAGCAATGGTGTATAGAATAATTGCCCTGGATTTCAGAGGGCCCAAGTCATAACTCTGTTCTGACATAAAATAGGTGTTATGTTTAGAGGGTGAGTTGTTTAATTTCCCAACACCTCACAGAGTTAAGAGAGTGGAGAGACAGGATGTAAAATAGCACGAACAGAGTTATGATTCCTGAAAGTCACAGGCTAGATTCCAATCCCCTCCCCCCAGCCCTGTTTTATGAGAAAGAGGCTTTAAAGAGATGATTAAGAAAAAAACAAACTAACATTCTAATCCAATGTGACTGGTATCCTAATAGGAGAAGGAGGTGGGTAGAGGACACTGAGACAAAGGGAAAACCTTATAAAGACTCAGGGAGAAGACAGTGTGTCTAAACCAAGCAGAGAGGCTCCACGGAAGAATCTAGCCCTTCTCAAACCCTGGTCCCAGCCTCCTGGCTTTGGGCTTTCTGAAAAGATAAATATAAGCCATAGAATCTACAGGATTTCATTAGACCACCTTTATAAAACTTACATATCTGAGTTGTTGGCAAAGGGGGTCACATGGAGATACCCAAACATCCTAGGCTGATTCTAGAACAGAGGGTTGCTCTCTGCAAAGTGACAGAGGGGTCCCATTGCTGAGGACAATATCCACATAGCTCATAAATGTGGAGTGGTTGAGCTGGTGCCAGCCAGCATGGAGCCTTTAACCATATATTCTAGTCTCTTTGGTGCAGGAAGGCACTCTGCAGACTATAGAAAGAGAAACATGGATGCCAACCCAGCCACAAAAAACTTCAATCTCTCATGTTTGCAAGATATGCTGTGGCAATGGTGGCACAGAGCTTGTGGGAGTGGCCAACCAATGTCTGATTTAACTTGAGGACCACTCCACAAGAGGGGAGCCAAGTCTGAAACTTCTTAGATAGCCAGGAACCAGAGACTGGATAGTCCAGAGACCTAAGATAAGAACCAAATATTATTGGTCATAAAAAATCAATAAAACAATTCCTAATAATATTCTGCTATACCCACAGATAGGTTCCTTTTCCAGTCATCATTGGAGAGGCTTCCTCCAGCAGATGGGAGTGGATGCAGAGACCCACAACCAGACATTATGTGGAGAGAGAGCTTAAATTGGAGGTCTCCATTGTTTCCTACCCCTGGAGCTCTGAGTATTCTGTGGAAGTGATGGCAGAAGATTGTAGGAGCCAGAAGGGATGGGGGACACCAGGAAAACATGGCCCACTGGATCAACTAAGCAGGCTCATGGGCTCACAGAGACTGAAACAGCAAGCACGGGGCTTGCTTGGGTCTGCACCAGCTCTTCTGAGTACATGATGTGGCTGTTAGCCTGCTGTTTTTGTGGACTCCTAACCATGGGAGTGGGTATGTCTTTGACTCATTTGTTCTTGGGCCTCTTTTTCTTCTGTTGGGTTGCTTTGTACAGCTTTGGGTAGAGACTTTTCCCTTGTCTTGTTTTTTGTTTGGTTGTTGTCTCCTTTCTGAAGGGAGAGAGAGGGAGTAGATGAGAGAGAGAGAGGGAAAGAGAGAGAGAGCTGGAAGGAATGGAGGGAGGAAAAATGGGTCAGGATGTGTTGTCTAAGAGAAGAATCTGTTTCAATTAAACACACACACATACACGCACACACATGTGTGCACGGACACACACACACACACACACCCCTTACATATCACATAGCATCCGTCCCACTAGAGAGGTCTGACAGCAAACAAATGCTAGGGCGATTATAATTTGAGCTTAAATCTAGGAATGAGAGCAGATCAAGAGACCATCCATAAATGAGAGCCACACATGTATTTTGGTTTATCTAATTTTCTTTTAAAAGGAAGACACAAGACAGTGAAGTTAGAAGAAGCTTATGCCACAGGTCCAAGGTTTGGACCCCTATGGCAGGAAGTACTCTAAACAGATTTTCAATAAATTTTATGTGCAAGAAAAAAATAAAAGGAACAAAGGTCACCTCACAGCCTGAGTGTGTAGACATCGCAGAGGTCTAGACAGAGGGAAAGCTACGATGACATGAAAAGGAGTAAGGGTGGCACTGCCAGCAACGCCAGTGCATACGGGCAGAATAACCCGACTGTGTTTAACATAGTAAAGTGAGGTTGATTATTAATTTATGGAAGGTTTCTATCCACAAGCTAAACCCACAACACTCACCACGCCAGGTCTCCACTGCAGAGGGTAGAACATGCCCTTTACATGTTTTAACAAAAGGAAACCGCAGTAAAGTGGCTTTCCAAGGGAACGCATCTGATGCCAGTGGTTCCTGAGTGCCGCACAGGGTTTCCTGTTGCTTTCAATGGCCTTAAAAGCTGATTCCACACTGATAGTTATGTTCCCATTTCCTTCCTTGAGTCATCCAAAACAGGATTGACCATTCTCTCCCTGGGTGTCAGTCAATTCTGTCAACTAACCCTTACAAGTAAGGAAACAAGTAGATTGCTGCCACCTGCAGCTAAGGACTTACTAGGCAGTGCTCCAAACTGGACAATGGAACATCACAGGCTTGCTGACTTCAACAAGTGATGAGTGATGAAGACAGAAAGGTTTGGTGGAAGACAGGCTGGAGATGAACAGTTCTGGGGTGAAACACACCGAATCTCTCATTTACCAGACTTTTCACCAATCAAAACTGCAGAGTGGGGAATTGCTGCTTTGTCTAAATAGATACCAGGATGCACATGAGGAGGCATTAATGGCCGACTCCAAGATATGGTTAGTGTATTTGCTGATGTGACAGTGTACATAAGCGACCCCAAAAGTTCTACCAAGGAACTTCTACAACTCATAAGCACTTTCAGTAATGTACCAGGATACAAGATTAACTAAAAAAGAAAAATCAGTAGCCCTCCTTTACACAGATGATATATGGGCTGAGAAAGAAATCAGAGAAATATCACCCTTCACAATATCCACAAATAGCATAAAATATCTCAGAGTCACTCTAACCAAACAAGTGGAAGACTTTTATGACAAGAACTTTAAATCTTTGAAGAAAGAAATTGAAGAAGATACCAGAAAGTGGAAAGATCTCCCATTCTCTTGGGTAGGCAGAATTAAAATAGTAAAAATGGCAATCTTACCGAAAGCAATCTATAGATTCAATGCAATGCCCATCAAAATCTCAGCAAAATTCTTCACAGACTTAGAAAGAACGGTACTCAACTTCATATGGAAAAGCAAAAACCCAAGATAGTCAAAACAATCCTGTACAATAAAAGAATTTCTGGAGGCATAACAATCCCTGACTTCAATCTCTACTACAGAGCTATAGTACTGAAAACAGCCTGGTATTGGCATAGAAACAAACAGGAGGACCAAAGGAACTGAATCGAAGATTCAGATATTAATCCATACACCTCAGAACACCTGATTTTTGACGAAGAAGCAAAAAAATATCAAATGGAAAATAGAAGGCATATTTAACAAATGGTGCTGGCATAACTGGATATCAACATGTAAAGGAATGAAATATATCCATATCTATCACCATGCACAAAACTCAAGTCCAAATGGATCAAAGACCTCAACATAAAGCCAGCCACAATGAACCTTATACAAGAGAAAGTGGGGGCTGGAGAGATGGCTCAGAAGTTAAGAGCATTGCCTGTTCTTCCAAAGGTCCTGAGTTCAATTCTCAGCAACCACATGATGGCTCACAACCATCTGTAATAGGGTCAGGTGCCCTCTTCTGGCCTGCAGGCATACACACAGACAGAATATTATATACATAATGAATAAAAAAAGAAGAGAAAGTGGGAAGTATACTTAAATGCACTGGCACAGGAGACCACTTCCTAAATATAACTCCAGCAGCACAGACACTGACAGAAACAATTAATAAATGGGACCTCCTGAAACGGAAAAGCTTCTGTAAAGCAAAGGACACAGTCAATAAGACAAAACAACAGCCTACAGAGTAGGAAAAGATCTTCTCTAACCCCACATCAGACAGAGGTCTGATCTCCAAAACATACAAAGAATTCAAGAAATTGGTTATCAAAAGAACAAATAATCCAATAAAAAAAGTGGAGTATAGACCTAAACAGAGAACTCTCAACAGAGGAATCTAAAATGGCTGAAAGACACTTAAGAAAATACTCAACATCCTTAGCCTTCAGAGAAATGCAAATCAAAACAACTCTGAGATTCTGTAAGAATAGCCAAGATCAGGCTGGAGAAGATGGCTCAGAGGTTAAGAGCACTGATTGCTCTTCCAGAGGTCCTAAGTTCAATTCCCAACAACCACATGATGGCTCACAACCATCTGTAATGAAATCTTGTGCCCTTTTCTGGCCTGCAGGCACACATGCAGACAGAACAAAAATAAATAAATAAATATATCTTTAAAAAATAAAAAAAAAGAATGGCCAAGATCAAAAACACTGATGACAACTTATGCTGGAAAGGATTTGGGGTAAAGGGAACACTCCTGCATTGCTGGTGGGAGTGCAAGCTGGTATAGCCTCCTTGGATATCAGTATGGCAATTTCTCAGAAAATTAGGAAACAATCTTCCTCAAGACCCAGCAATACCACTTTTGGGTATATATTTAAAGGATGCTCAATTGTGGCACATGTGCTCAACTATGTTCATAGTAGCATTGTTTGTCATAGAACTTGGAAACAACCTAAATGTCCCTCGATCAAAGAATGGATAAAAAAAATGTGGTACATTTACACAATGGAATACTCCACAGCAGAAAAAAATAACGACATCTTGCAGGCAAATGGATGGAGCTAGAAAATATCATATTGAGTGAGGTAACCCAGATCAAGAAAGACAATTATCATACGTACTCACTCATAAGTGGTTTTTAAAAATAAAGCAAAGAAAACAAGCTTACAAATCTCAATCCCAGAGAACCTAGACAACAAAGAGGATCTTAAGAGAGACATACATGGATCTAATCTACATGGGAGGTAGAAAAAGACAAGATCTGCTGAGTAAATTGGGAGCATGGGGACCATGGGAGAGGGTTAGAAGGGAGGTGAGAGGCAGGGAGGGGAGCAGAGAAAAATGTAGAGCTCAATAAAATCAATAAAAAAAAAGATTGAAAAAACCAACAACAAAAAAACCAAAACAAAACAAAAAAAGAGATATGGTTAGTGTGAGCAGGTGAAGCCTCTAGACAGGTTAATGTGGAATAAAGACACACAGAAATTTCAGACAAGTAGTCTATTTGAATGACACACCTTGAAATTACAATTAAGAATATATATGTCTCCAGAGACCACGACTCACCTTAAGCATATAGCAAGTTAGAGGAAACCCTCCGCTCATGGCAGCTGCCCCCTCCCCCACACCTTACAGCAAGTTAAGGTGGTCCCACTTGCTCTGACTAGTTATCTCTTCTATAAAAAACAAGATTAGACATGACTCATATGCTCTGGCCACCACTGCCCACATTCTAAACCAGGTTTGGGCAGACCAGCTCTGACTACCATTCTCTACATTCTAAGCTGGGTTAGAGTGGATGGACCTTTTCTGGCTATTCCCCCATCCAACCCATATTAAACCAGGTTATAGTGGCCCACCTTCTCTGACCACACACACACATACCCTAAACAAGATTAGAATAGAGCCACCTGCTCTGGCTATGCTGTTCCCCTTATCCTAAGACACATTCCTTAACTGTCTGCCATGGACCTGTGTTTCCCCACCAGAGAACTAGTGTGCACAGCTATACTGGAAGTCAAACAAGATAAGCATCCATCACAAGCCCCTGAGCAATAGCTAACCTGAAGCCTCCGTCTCACCTACATCATGTTCAATCCCTTTTGTTGGTTCCAATGTCTCTCTGCTTAAAACATTCTTGACTTTTCTCTTGCTTACTGGGTTCTCATCTCATGTGCTGCAGATTCTAAACAGCCGCAGGTTCATTCCAGCCTTGAATGCTGCTGGCTTCAGACCCATCTGGGTAGGCTCCTGTAACTCGGGCACTACACCCAGGCTCTGCCTTCACCCCCGGGAACTACTGCTTTTATTTTATGGCATGTTTGAATGTGAGCAATTGATTACACACTAATGCCATAAAGGATGCTCATGTTAGTTTGGTGTGGACTTTCTCACATCCACTAATTCTTACCATAAAAGCTGCTACTTCACCTGAACACTAAACATCAATTGCACCTTAAATTTTCAGAGAAGTCTCTCTTTCCATTTCCATTCTCAACTAGAAATAGAAAAATGAATGTTAATCTTCTTCCTTGCTTGGAGATTTCCTTTTAATACTATGCTGTTAGATTCCCTGAATTTGTCTCACGTGACAGTATACTTGGGGCTTGTGAGGGCTCTCTTCCTAGCTTGTGGATAGCATCTTTTGAGGGGACAGGGGTATCTGGGAGTGAACATGGAGCCTTATTCCTGCTCAGCAAATACTTTGCCACTGACAAATATTCTCCTTCCCAGACCTCCTTCTTGCTGTGTGTTCACGCGGTAATGAAGAGAGGCAGAGAGAACACAATGTCTCTTTATAAATCCCATTGTGAGGGTCACACTCTCATGATTTTATCTAAACCCATAATTACCTACCAAAGGCTCCATCTTCAGATGCCAGTGCCCTGTGAATTTGGCCTTCAGTGCATGTACAGGGTGAAGTATATGTGCTTATGTACGGGGGATGGGGGAGGAGGAACCTGGGTCTTATATATTATCATCAAATAAATGGTAAAGCTTCCAAATAACATTTAATGTAATGAATTATTGCTGCTCTAAATAGAGTTTAGTTCATAAGGACAGTCATATGGATGCCCATAGGGTGACAAATGGATGCACTTTATATCATATACCTACCAAGCCAGCAAGACACACAGATTATAGCATGATGTGGTCTGTGTTAAATGGTTTAATTTGCTTCGCAATACCGGTATTCTTTCCTAGGAGGACCCACATTGCTTCTCTCCTCCAAAAGCTTGTTATCACTCTGACTCAGATCACAGATCAAAAGAGATACAGTGCTGCATCTACTCCAGTAGGCTTCTTACAGTGAGTAGGATACTCTGGGTCCAGCTGACTTAGGCAGACAGGCACTTAGCATTGTGTCTGGTCCCTTCTGCATAAAATTGGAGAACAGATCCATGAATCTAGCTAGTCTTTACACAGACATAAAAGGAGAAGCAGACAGAAAGGAGGGCCATTTGATTTTCCAGAGACCTACATGTTAATAGCCACTGCATGAGCCTGTAGGACTATTCTACATTATCACGAGAGAAATAAACAAGCAAAACACTATGCCTCTCCTGCATGGTTTCCTTATGGAAAATTTCCCTGTTAGCTTGAGTCCAGGTGATAGTAATTCAGCATATACTTCATTCTGCTTCCTAAGTATTGACAACTTCCATTTAGGTAAATACAATTTTAAATTTTACTCACTGACATAAATTCCTTTCCTCATGTCATCAACACTTTGGAGATTTAACAGGAAATGTATTCGCTAATACAAAATAATTAAAAAGGGCATTTTTTCATTTTTTCTTTCATTTTACTTAGGAAAGGCATTGCACTATAATGCTGCCCAATAGAACTTTCTGTGATGATGGGAGTGTGTGTGTGTGTGTGTGTGTGTGTGTGTGTGTGTGTGTGTGTGTGTAACACTTGCAATAGTTCTAGCACAACCTGCTGGATTTTAAAAATTTTACCAATTTCAACTTGGTTCCTATTTAAATAGCCACTTGGGACTAGGAGGTGATGTAGTGGGCATCACAGTTTTAAGATTTGACATACACAAAAACATGAAATCATCCTCAAAGAAATAGCTTAGGATCATTTTCCTTATTGTCAACCCTGGGGTAATGGTTGTATAGGTGACTTTGTTACGGACATAAATAGCTGTGGTTCTGTACAAAGAGTTCTTGCAGAATGCAAGCTGGACAGAAAAGAATCTATAAGTAAAGGAGGTTATATGGCAAAAACATGAACGGAGACGGAAAAGGCAATGTAAACAGCAGGTGTGGCTGTTAGTGGCACGGGTCCAAGTTAATCATTCAAGAATTTATGGATGATGAATCCCTCCTGCTTCTCCAGGTGATGACATTGTCTGCAGCAAGTCTTGGAAAAGGCACAGCACTGCAGCCTTAAAGTAGTACATGTTTTCCAAGACTTCATGCCTTTCACAGGTTTCTCTATCAGTGAAGGGCATGACATACGTGAAGCCTAGCAGCCTGCATGGCAATTATAAGAATCATGCCTCCTTGGGTTTGGATCACAGGGACTCAGTAGTTCTAAAATCTATACTGGAATAGGAATTTGGGCAAATGAGAGAGAAGTAATACATGTAATAGGCAGTGCCAACACACCTCAGGGAAGGAGAAGAAAAACTGCACTCAGGTCATATTGCTGCACTGACCTTGGCTGTCCCTATAATGACCACAGGGGAAAGAAACAACACAAAGATTAATGCTACTATTTGTCATTTTACAGCCATAAGTCTGAGACTGCTGAAGGCCATATTCATCATAGACAGATTACAGGACCCTGAAATATAAACAGGAAGCTCTTTGCCTATCTAGATGACCTAGTGTAGGCTCCTCAGTTGACTGCAGAGTGGTCTGCGTGGTGCGGGAGGCACAGAGAGCTGAGAGTCAAGCCCCTGTCATTGCACTTAGGTTTAGTTCTATGCCTATCTTTTTATTTCATAATTTCTTCCTTGTGCTTGTGTGTATTGTCATTGCCTTTCTCTGCTAATCGGCAATACTTCAGTCAAGTATTTTACTAGGGTTCATCTCTGGATGCTTACAGCTCTAGTAAAAGGATGGGGAACAATGCAGGCATGCTGCTTGAAAAGCATAGCCAAAGAGACAAGATGATTTTACCACACCTTGGGGACTTGAGCACTGGCTCAAGTCTGGGGTTATGAGCACTGGCTGCTCATTCACAGTACCTGGTTTCTGTTCCTAGCATCCACAGAGCAACTCACAACCATCTGTAAGGCCAGTTTCGGAGGAACTGTTGCCCTGTGCTGGCATTCCATATGCATGGTACACCAACATAGATGCCAGCCAAATACTCCTACACATAAAACAAACAAAATCTCAAAAATAATTTTACGTGCATATCTTTAAAATGAAGTTGCAGCCTCTAAAATACTGGCTGAAACTAAGGGAAAATCAGAGCATCAAACAATGAATGGTAGTGAGTTTACAGCCAATGCAAAAGTTAACGGGTGGAGTCCCAGTCCCACCCAGGGGCAGACTACAGAGTAATGGCTGCTCACTGAGTGCACAGATATGGTCACACATTTCCCGAATTTTATTCTCAATTTGGAAGGAACATACAAATCTAACCACACTTTTGAAAATAAAGAGCTTCATGATTTTTGTTTCACAATACATGTGATTCTTTTCCTGTACTCTTGACAGCTCTATTTTATTTAAGACAGTTACGTATTAGCTGGCAATGTGAGCTTCCTACTTTATCGTTAGGTGCATTAGAAAGCTGTAGGGAGAGACATATCTTGTGAAAAAACTAACAGATTTTCTTGGGTATATGGTAGTAATTAATTGGAGATTTCCATATCTTAACAATTGATGCTGCTAGGCACTAAGAAATGCCAGAGTCTGATTCCCTGTGTTTATTAGCAGGAGACCTTAATCCAAAGCTAAGCTGCTCAACTGTCATGTGCCATCACAGCTGTGGCTACTTGTCCATGGGCCCAGCAAGCTGGAATCCCAGCTAGTTCGTGGAGATCTCTATGGAAAAGATGTAGGTTCTATGGGGTAAGGACAGTGGAAATTGATCATGAACAAACTGAAGATGCCCAAATCTGAGAGATCTTGGATTCCACCATCCCTCACGCCTCACTCCATCATCAGAGAGGCCAAATAACACATCTCTAAAGCACACCCATGAGGCCACTGTCATCTCTCCAAGAGAGATGACAAACATGACTACTCCTCTAGTCACTATCTGTCATGGAAAAAACAAGATTCAGGTGCACCAGAGGGCCGCTGGGTACAAGATAGCCAAGCTGACCATAGGACGACAGGGGTCTCACAAAAACAATAAGGCTAGTCTTTGCAGACTGGGCCTGGGTCCCAGTAAGTGCCTCCTGGGGGCTACTTCCAAGGTGGCTTTGCCCTGTTCCCAGCAAACTTCTAAACTTTATGAGTAATTATGCATATATACATATATGCATCTAATTCTAAGAGAATGAATTGTGATTAAAAATAGTTTCTAAAGTACCTCCCCCTACTCCAGGAATAGGACCACCCCAGACCATTCCAGGGTGAAAAAAGCCAGTAAGAGACCATAGATCAGGACTTGTAAGCCCAGGTGAATCCAGGAGCAGCCCTTTTCTGTTGCTCTTCTGCCCAGTCACTCCACCCTGGAGAGCAGACTTACTTGCCACATTCACCTCTCACTGGTTAAAATAAACCTTGCTTACCTGTTTGCTTCACCTGTGTCCTGCATGCATGGAGTTCTTTTGGAGCACAGGAGCAAAAACTTCTGTGTCTGGGACTGGAGGGAATGCAGGAAGAAGAGTCCCTCTTTATTTTCAACCAATCCCCCATGGCATATCCTCCCCACAGTACCCAATGTCATGGTTCGTCATGTAACACACACATTATTTTCCTATATTGGATGGCATGCTTGTCATTTAGATAAAATCTCTTATGGTACTGAGAGCCCCAGGAGAGGTGGCTTCTGCCTGCCTCTCTGCTTTACCTTCCCCACTCTTTCTCTGCCCTTCAGCAGGCACATAGACTTGTTTTCTGTCTTAACACTCAAATCCCATTTCTACTATTAAACCTTCCCATGTGTGTTCTGAAATGTTTCTTAAATTCTGCATGGCTGCTATGCTTGGGATGTTTAAGTCTCAGCCTAAAGGTGATGGAGAAACCTCTCCTTGGCCATCAGATGTAAAGTAGCCCCAGGCCTTCCCTGTCATTTCACTCAGGGCCAGCTCTGTGTGGTTTTACTAATCTTTCTCCCGAATATATTGTCACCTCCCAAGTCCACTCACTTTAAGTCCCACTTGGGCAGAGGTGCTTGGCTCATGTTTCACCATCATATCCCTGGTTCTGTGGCAAACAGTGGTGGTCACCAGGAAAGACTTCGCATATGCATGATGCCTGTGTCCACTGTGGCTGATCTGGGACATTGACGCTCCCCCAGACAATGCCCTGGAATTTTCCATTCACAGCAATCTTCCTTCTCTGGAACCACTATGCTAAAACAAAGTCTCAACAAAGAGTCAAGAGCCAAGTTGTCTTCTCTCAGCTCATTGTCGTAAAACAATCATAAGGCTGAAAATCCAGCAGCTTTCGTCCCCTGAGCACTAACATTCCAGTAAAGGCTGCCTTCCTGGCAGTGTATCAAATCACCCCCTTAAAAAAGATGCTAACCCACAAACAGATATATGGAGGCATGGTCCTCAGGGCAGGGTAACTAAGTACAAGGCTGCTTGGAGTAACACAAAGGGCCTGCATCTTGGCTGCATGACTATGCATGGTGTTGGCTGCATGACTATGCATTTGCTAGAACTCTACATTATACTTAAAATGGGAAAATATCATTGCATGGAAATTACATCTCAAAAAACTTAATTTCAAAACTGTCCTGCTATCTGACACTAATGCTAAAGAAATTAAGGCAGAAAATTGAAGCTGGAGTCAGAAGAGGAGTATTGTTTTGATGTTCTGCAGTGACTCTGTATATAGTCGGGATTGAGCAATGTGTAAATATAAAGCTCCTCACAACCATAGCACTCAGAGAAGGTGCACAAAGGGCCCCAACTCTGGCTGTATAGCCCATTCTATGTACAGAACTCAGGGCCCCACAGTTGGCTGTGCAGCCCACTCTAGGTACAGAACTCAGGGCCCCATGGTTGGCTGTGTAGCCCATCCTAGGTACAGAAGAACTCAGGGCCCCATGGATGACTGTGCAGCCCACTCTAGGTACAGAACTCAGGGCCCCATGGATGACTGTGCAGCCCACTCTAGGTACAGAAATCAGGGCCACATGGTTGGCTGTGTAGCCCATCCTAGGTTCAGAACTCAGGGTCATCACATCTCAAGTCAGTGTTCCTCTTTTACTCTGTTTAAACAAGGGTTAGGAATTACTCTCATTCTTTAAAAAGATTACCCGGGAGGCTCAGAATGATCACCACACGTAGAAATGAGGCATAAACTTTACCCAATTAGGGCAGCTGACATGAATAGAACATTAGCGGTGCCAACAGTCAGTCTCCATTGTATATTAATCTCTGCTACATTACAGGCATGCGATGATACTATCTTTGGTTGAAATGGAACAGTTCTGAAGCCAGGCATGGTGGTACATGCCTTTAATCCCATCACTTGGGAGGCAGAGGCAAGTGGGTCTCTGTGAGTTTGAAGCCAGCCTGGTCTACAAAGCAAGTTCTAGGACAGCCAGAGCTACACAGAAAAACCCTGTCTCGAAAGAAAGAAAGAAAGAAAGAAAGAAAGAAAGAAAGAAAGAAAGAAAGAAAGAAAGAAAGAAAGAAAGAAAGAAAGAAAGAAAGAAGACAGAATAGTCCTCTTGGCAGGTAGGTAGTCCTCTCTCTCTGGGCTCTTCAATGTCTGTTCCACTGATACAGTCCTACGGGTCTTCATTGTGTTTGTCTCCTCTTTGGGTAATGAATTTTCATCTAAGCCCATGGGTCAAGTCCTCTCCCTTCAGCCCATACAGACTTCTAACTGCCTGCCAGCACCTCCATCAGAGGGTTTAAGTCCAACATTCACAGTAGCACTTCGGATCCCCATTCTCCTGTATTCGTCCACTCCCTGTTCCTAATCAAAATAATCAAAGTTCTTGAAGCATCTCTGGCTCTTCAAATGCCTCACCTGTCATTACCACCTAAAACAAACTGCCTTACCTCCTGCCCAGTGGGGGTCCTTAACTATATTTGTTTCACCCTTACTCCCATGAAGAATTCAAAGTAATCCACTTACAATATTAAGAAAATAACATCCCTGCCACCCTGTCTCATAAATGTCCCAATCTTACTAAGAAAAAAAATCACAGATCCTTATCTTGCCCTTGGCCATCAACTCCCACCTGGCCTGGGGCCACCCTAACTCCTGGCACTGCTCTGTACTTGCTAATAAGGCAGCTCCTGGCTCTGGACCTCAGAATCCATGGTTTCCAGGAGATGCCCCTGCTTGTTCTCCAGCTCCATCTGTCCTCTGACCTGGTGTCACAGTATCAGAGGCCCCTCTGACCTGGTGTCACAGTATCAGAGGCCCCTCTGACCTGGTGTCACAGTATCAGAGGCCCCTCTTACCTGGTGTCACAGTATCAGAGGCCCCTCTGACTACGCCGTGTCCAAATATATCCCTTGCCCTGTTCCTTTGAACTTGTGGGCTCTGGCTTCCACAAAATGTCAGGTATTCATCTATCTATGTACAGCACACAGGACTAGAATGTGGACTCTGTGTGATGGGTCTCTCCTTTCTCTCAGCCATTGACTCTGTAATCCTGTTGGTGCACCATCCATGGATAAGTTCATGGTAGGTAACTCCCATGAGGCCAATTAGATCACCACAGCCATGGCCACAAGTCTGACGCAGGGTCTGTTGGCTAGTGCCTGTAGCTTACTGCAGAGGTAATATCACTTCCTGGATGGAAAGCGTTACAATTATTAAGTTATCTGACATCTCCTCTTGATTTTATAGTTCATTCAAAACCCCTTACCAAGGTTAATCTTCCTGAGTTATGCAGAGCTAGAATTTGGGCACAGCTTTTTACTCTTTCCTTAAACACACACATTTCATTATCCTATAGTCACAACCTGCATTCTTATCATATGCGGGAAACAGAGCACTTAAAATTAGGAAAAAGAAGGAGCTGAAGAGATGGCACAGAGGTTAAGAGCACTGACTGCCCTACTAGAGGACCCTGGTTCAATTCCCAGCACCCACACGGCAGCTCACAAGTGTGTGTAACTCCAGTTCTAGGGGATTTGACACCCATGTCAAAAATCCACCAAGCACATAAAATAAAAATTAGGAAAAAGAAACCATTTACTATCTTTTTGGTCCTTCGTCTCCAAGGTTTATTCTAGAATTGGGAGTAAATACCAGGTGCTGTGGATATGAACTCATTTTCAAACTTAAGCACCAAAATATCTACTGAAAATAAAATGGTTAAAAATACATGTAAAGTATGTGTAAAATCAGCATGTATAAATTAGAAAGATAAAGCAAGAAATGCTGTGCATGAATATAGTTAACACTGCCATTTTCTGTGCCTCCCCTGAGCTAAGTGTTGCCTTGGTTTGCAGCTGAGGTGAGCTATGGGATAGAGGCACTATAATTAATCAGGGTGAGGGTCTGAATTCTTTACTAGAGAGATCAATAAAAACCTGTGGAAAGAATAACCAATTGATCCACAGACTCCCACTATAACCTGAGATTGAGTGTAAATCAGTGACTGATTCAGGAACAGGAAAAGTACATTACACAAAAGCTGAGTATGGCTCTACTTAATGTAGCTATTACTAATGGTACCAAATGTATTAACTCATAAGTAGTCAAACAAGTCAAAAACTTGATGAAGGTTTTATGGTATCTGGGCTACCTTTGCATTTTTCTTTAAATCTATGCTGCACTAATATTAAATATTTTGTTTTATCTACTTGCTGCCCCAACTTATGATGTGGCCTTATAAGAAACAAAACAATCCCCATTCCCCCCGCAAATTACATTAGTTCAAAACATTTTTCTGTTCCTTGCTCACTGCTCTTGCTCAGGAGCAATTTCCCTTTCCTTTCTTCTCTATGAAACTTTATTGTAGAAAACATAAAAAATTACTTATGTGAGCTTAAGAAGAGAAGAAGGTATGTTTGTATATATTTGTGCAGAGCCTCATCCCACAAAAGAACAGGAGAAAGGGCAGTTAGTAACCCTCCTTCCCAGATCCCCTATAATCATCAAAGATTATGAAACAGTCACGGGCATCTCATGGGCAGTCCTGCAGAGTGCAGAATGCATTTCCTACATACTTCACATTTTTCTGATGATGACTATGAGATTCAGAATTATTCCTCTCATGGGGGTACTGAGAAGTGATGTAAACCTTCCTAGTTCTGTAGAACTGTGGACTGCCTGCAACTGCTGTGCTCTGTCCTCCAGCCTGTGACCCTCCAGCTCGTGGGAAGCAGCCATAAGTGGGGAATGTCCACTTGCACACCATTCCAAAATCTAAAGCTGTCCTAACCTTTTAATTGTTATGTACACTTTTCTATCAACCAAATTTCACTGGTCAGCTGTCACCTATATTTATTTTTAAATATTTATTTATTTATTATTTATACAATATTCTGTCTGTGTGTATGCCCGCAGGCCAGAAGAGGGCACCAGACCCCATTACAGATGGTTGTGAGCCACCACGTGGTTGCCGGGAATTGAACTCAGGACCTCTGGAAGAGCAGGCAATGCTCTTAACCGCTGAGCCATCTCTCCAGCCCCCTATATTTATTTTTTATCACCTTAAAACTGTAGACTACCCTGCATGACTGCCCTGCAATTATACACAATTCAGAGACTTTTCGAGGTCAGCTTTTGTAGAAGAGAAACTGCTTCTATAAATAGAAAATCAGGTTTGTTAGAATTGACTGGCATAGATAGTTCACCAGAAAGATCAACCATGATTTGCACTTTTCTCCATAACGAATCCCACGGTATTAGCACTTACTAATGGGAGAAGTGGAAGGGCCCAGGCCTCTCCAAGTGATCTTCTTTTTGGAGAACAATGTCTCCTCAGAGCTTTACTCAGGATTTTGGGTTAGAAGAGGAAACAACCCCACTGTGGCTGCTCTCATTAGACCATGGGTTAAAGCTCTATAGTTTGATATTTCATAATCACCGATAAATCAAACGGGTGAACAGGAATGATGAAAACAATGCAAGACAAAGAGGAATCAAAGTGTGAGGCAATCAAAGGAGAAAGCCTGTGTACACCGTTACCCCTCATGCTCTTCAATGCACCGAGGGATCAAGGAAAAAGCAACAATACATACCTAGCGTCAGCTTGTGACAGAGCAGCAAGCAGACCTCTGAATGATCAAGGGGTTTCTGGGATGGTAACAGCTGCCATAAATTCACTGTCTGATCTTACAAAAGGAACCTGGGAATGCTAAACAATCCCAGGACAAAGCACAGATGGGCATGCGAGATTCTTTCAGGCTTCTGGAGGAGACTGGGAGAGGATGGGAACTCACAGTGTGCTCACTCATGACACAAGAACTTCTCTCGATGTTCACAAGCTGTGGGTTCCTGTCAAAAGAAACTATAGCCTAAGGTAAATCAAACCCAAGGCTTTTTAAAAGGACTTTATCTTAGTCAGTTGCTGCTGTCAACTTGCAGAGGAGAAAGAGCAAGAGTAGAGGCACATAAGTGCATGTCTACAGGGGCTTGCTCACCTTCTGTCCCTAGCCTTTAACACTGTCTGCGATATATGTTTGCTGAATACAAATGACCTGGCATTTCACTTTATAGGCTAATTTAGGAGGGGGGAAGAAGCTTGTTAAAGACAGAAATAGCTCATTAATTGGTGCTACCTTCCAGTTGCAGCCTCTCCTCTCTATTGGCTGATGTTTATGTAACAGTTTGAGCTTTGAAACTGTCCAGAGAACTGGAGTGACCACGGAGGGTTCTAAACAGGCAAGAACAACAGGATGGCCTCCATGAGGCTGTCGAGAACTTTGACATGCTAAAGAGAACATTTAGTTAAGGAAGCAGACGCAGCTAAGGCATCCATGTGTGATTTGTTCCCTGTGGGATTGATACAGGGGAATATTAGATCTTCCAAGGAGGGAAATTCAGGCTGAACCACAGCTATAAATCTTCTTGACCATATCTCCACTAAAAATAGTTGGAGTGTGTTTTCCTAAATAAAGTGTTATGGACTTTAGTGCATAAATCTTAAGTTTCCTGCTCATCAGCAAGAGGTTTTTAGTGCCAGTAGTTGAGGCTTTTGGTTAAGTGTCCCCAGGAAATACTTTGTATTATAGATGTTTTAGGAAGGAAAACAGTGAGGGGGGGGTTGTTAATTTTTTTTAAAATCTTAAAACAGAGGGCAACAATATGGCTCAATAGGTAAAGACCCTTGCCACCAAGACTGATAGACTGAATCCAATCCCAGGAACCCAAATGGTAGAGGGAACTGACTTCTACAAGTTCCCCTCTGATATATACACAAGTGCTGTACACACACACACATACACACACACACACACACACACACACACACACACACACACGAGTCAATATTTTTTAAAACTTAAAATTAACAATCTCTACTTTCATTGGTCAGCTATCAATTGTGTGAAATATTACTACGACATTTAATTCAAACATCCTTCTACTTTAATGCAATCACCAGTTTTGCCCTGTAGAACTGAATCCTCACATGTGAGGATTCTGACAATGTTTCAGTGCAGACCAGGATCACTCAAGCCCAGTGCTACTGATGCTTGTTGAGGGGGAACTGTCTAGGTCACATTGAGAATGTCCAGGAGCTTCCTGACCTTTACCCACTTGGATGTCAATATGATGCTATACCAGTTATAAAACTTGCAAATGTCTCCAAACAGTGCCAACTGTGTCCTCTGTTATGAAATCATCACATTCTCATTACTAATATAAGCAAAGCCCTAAGCTATAAAAATATAACAGTATGCTATATGTTTTAAGCATGTTACTTATACAGAAAAAAAATAATAAAATAATATATTATTTGACAGATACAGAAATCAAGTTCAGAGTCTGGTTAATGTGTTTTATCACAAACTTTTCTGAACATCAATGGAAAAAAAATCATAGCCCTTCTTGCTGGGGCTTAACTGCTGTCCAGGGAGGCAATTTCAGCACAGAATCCAGTCCAGATAGAGGGTCTGGTTTGATTTGAGGATGCCCTCTGCAACTGTGGAATTTCCCAAGGGAATTCTTTCTTTGATATGTGTGTCTTCCTTCCTCGTGGAGAAATTACACAGGGCTTGATCCTAGTCATTCTGTGAACTCAAGGACTGGATATTGTTTTCTATTTGAGTGGAATTGGGTGGCATAATAGCTTTGGAAGGAACTCTAATGCTCAAAGGGCAAGAAAACAAGAAGAAATGGACTGTGTCTACCTGGCCTCCTGATCACGATGGGTGAAATATGACCACTAGAGCTTTTCAAATAAGTGCCTTAGCTCTGGAGAATATTTCTGAATGACATTAAGAGAATTACTGAATGAATGAGCTGTTTTTTGGGTGACTAGTCCTGATTTGGATAATTTTTCCAGGACTAATAAATCTGACTTCAAGCTTGCCCACTCATTAGAAGATGATTTAAATTATGAACTAGCATGAATTCTTTCACTCTTAAAGTTCGTTAGAAAAATCTTATCCAATTGCAGAACCACACTAAGTGAATGAATGCTTATCTTGTTTTATTTCCTGAACCTAATTCTTCATTTCCCCCTTTATTTTGAAGAGTTTACTTTCCTCAAGCTCACATGAGTTAAGGAAAACACTTAGTAACTGTATAAATAAATGTAGCAATGTATGTTCTCTCACATTTTACTCATGGAATTCTGTCATTAAAAACTGGCTATAATTGATGAGTCTAAAATGGTGTCTTCTAGGCAGATCTTTATAGAAGTTAAATGTCACTAAATATGGAGCTCTCTGTCCTCCCTTTTCCTTAGAATCTATTCTCTTCTTTCCCATGTACTAGTTCCTTTCCCCCCTCTTAATTCTGAGATTTCCAAGGTCTCCTCACTTAAAGTCTACCTCATTACAATTCAGTTCTCTGTTCTCACAGAAGCAATGCTTACAGCAATGAATTTCCCTCTGACTGCCTGAGAGTTATAGGCAGGCAGAAACACCCCTCTCTACCTATCTAGCAGTGACCCCCCTCTTCCGGTGAGCTCTCTATTCTGCCACCCCAGGGTGTTGTTATAAAGACATTCTGTCAATGTAGTTCTTCTAAGCTGGCATATAGTGACCTTTATTCAAAGATATTTCATTTCATGTAAAGCATGTTACAGAATTGACATTCAAGTTACCAATAACCACATGATTTGCATAAATGAGATTAACCTCAAAGCATAAGGGGAAAATCTAATTCCCATACCTAGTATATCAGTGACTTCACCAAACCCTTAAAATGACCTTCCCCAGGCAAAGTCCATCATAGCCAATATTTGCTTTCATATCTGTGCTCAATAAGTCAATAGACACGTAACATGCAAAGACTTTAAAATTGATAAGCTTAATAAGCCAACATAGACCTACAACCCACAAATGTGCTGCCTTCCTGTGGCAGCTTCCTCTCAAATCTCTGTAACAAGTCATCTTGGAAGTGCCAGCTGGATTTAAGCAAAGGCAGGTGGCATTATCAGAAGGCTCAGCATGAGGATGCCATCTATGAGAGAAAATACCATAACGTGGAAGCAGATGATAGGGCAAGAGTTGAGATCTCAACTGTTGCAGGGTGGGAAATCCAGCAAAAGCAAACATTAGCCTGGGAGGAGGCTTGAAAGATGGTGTCTAGATTCAACACCAAGGACAGCGCCAAGGCCAACCCTCCCTCCACTCAGGGCTAGCCAATCTGTCCCCATTTCCTCTTCCTTAGCTTTGAGATGTCATTCCCTCTTTTCCAAGTGCTTTGTTTCCAGAGATTTCTTTACACTGCATACCCCCTGAGTGCTCCCTAGTACCCTAGCTATGGTGTGAAAAGGGTATATTTCATGGGCCACTGCCTCCTTGGATCTGGAAACTACTTCTGTGAGTGGAACATGGCCTTTCACTGATTTGACTCAATAGCCATTTTCTATAACATAGCCTGGATGTGTTTTCATTTCATTCTCAGTACTTTTATCCAAACGTATAACGACTCCTAACTTCCACTCCTGTGCAACTGGCATACAATTTTGGCACATAATTCTATCAAAATTAAGGTGACCATGAGAGTTGTCTCATAGCTTCAGTCTATGAGGACATAAAAATTATTTAACTATGAAATGCTCTCCTCTTGATTTGGAGGTCTTCTAAAATAAAAAGCTGTTGAGAACTGTCTGTATGATTTCATGGAAATTGTGGATTCAATCTTTCAAAAAGTGCTGTCAATGATAGATCCATTCTTAGAAATTCTTCAAACACATGTATGTTTAATACATATGCTTTGTTTTCAAATATCTGGGAGAAGTCATGTGTGAGGTGGATTGGTTACGGATCCAAATCACTCACTACAAGAACGCAAATGACATTTGCCATGATACAGTAACAAACAAATGTTCAAAGACTAGTTTTGTTTTGATATTAGTGATAACAAGTCAAATGTGCTAATGTTTTATGAATACTTTATGAGAGTATTGAAAGCTTCTGCCTTTTGCATAATCCTAATTCAAGGCAGTTTAATTTAAGAACTTGTGTTTATTCATAGTGTGTCCAACTATGAATTTGTTCGAGCAATTTGTCTCATACATACTCTGTGGTGTTTTTGAATCAGGACTTCAAGATTAGCAACCATTTATTCACCTGTTCATAGTATTTCAAAAGAGGGCTTCACTGGGTAAGCGACTCCACCTCCCTGCACTTTCAAGGAAATCCACTGAAAGGATCTCAGTTTCAACTGGCTGTTGACGTGAAATAGGTAAGCTTCTTCAATTCAAACATCTTCCCAGCCATTTATGCATACATTAGCATATGTATCGCACTTCTTGTCCTAGCAGGACTGCTGCTGCTTGCAAACAATAGAACTGAATATATTTCACCACCTACAGATGGATTTCTAAGGCACTTATCCTTTAACCTCCCAGGGTATCCATGTCTCCCTGCCAGCCATGTTGAAATGCACTTTCAGCTCATCCCAAAACATAAACACTGAACATTAGGATGAATATGAGTACATAGTTTCTGTGACCAGTGAACAACAACACAGAAATTATTATAAAAAAGCTCAAATATCTATAGGAAAAAAGACAAACATCAATACTAGAGGTAGCATGGTATACTGTAAAGAACATAGCTCGAAAGATTTGCTTGAATTTAATTTCCTCAACTGAGCTTTGTGAATTTGAATAGGTTCCTTCCTGTACCCTCAGTTGCTTCCTGTTTTAGAAATTCATACTATAGTAGAAGCGAAAAAAGGGGGGGTACTTCTAGGGTGACTATGACAGATTCCAGAATTTCAGATAATATATATTAAACTACAGACAAAGCATTAGCAATCAACATTGCTGTTCTCCATGTAGCCCACTCCAAGATATTCTCCCAGGAACCAATCAAATGTAGTCTCAAGTTCATTTGCCCAACCAGCGTATGAGTTGATATTAACAAGTATTAGTCCCAGCCCTCTAGCAGGTAGAATCTCTCATTATCTCAGTAGCCTAAAATAAGATAAGACAACATGAATAAGATAAGACAAGGGACTGCTTGAGGATACACATGTCACTAATCTACATTATCTTACCTACATGACCAAAGCACAAGTAGGCTTGGACCCTAGTAAGTGATGCAGGCCTCGTAGTTTTTATGAATGATACAGCCTAGCTATGAGTGGATGAAGACAGTGGGCCACCTCGATCTTTCCAAAGTAGGTATTTTGCTCAAGCCTCAACTGAAAGGGCATCCCTCGTGGTCAAGTTTCAGTACCTGTAATCCATTATGCTTTAACACTGAGCTTAGCATTAACCAGGAACAAATTGACCAAAAAAGATTTGGTAAACATTGGTGCTTTGGAGGGGAAATAAGAAGGTAAAGCATAATTCTACATAGAAAAATATTCAATTTCCTGTAGCCTGGCATTCTTTGATATTTCAAGAAGATTTTGATTCTAGTAAAATTTTTATGGAAAGGTTTTTACATTAAAGTGAAAATGATTTATAAGTCCAAGCTTTTTTTTTATTGACTATAGATTTCTAGCCAATTCTTTACAAGGCCTGTGTACCCAGGAGAGAAGATACACAGTGATTAAAAAGCCAGTACAGTCACCATTTCTCCTAAGTGAATTTCTTGACAGGGGTACACAGCCAGGTCATCTTTTCATGCATCAGTTCACAATGAGATAAATAATTCTGGTCACATCATCTTTCAGAATTCTTACTGTAGCTACTTTGCTCAGAACAAACCCAGATCCTCTGAACATTGTAAACCAAGCGACAGGTCATCAGAATTGAGTGTCCATGCCTGTTGGAAAACCAGACAGGGAGGGTGGGATATAGCTCAGAAGTAGAGTCTTTGTCTATCATGTGTAATGCCCTAGGTTCAACACCCAGCACTGCAAAAACAAAACAAGCAAATAAAAGCAAAGGAACACAAACAGAATCTCTTTAATCTGTTTGTTTGTTTTTTTAGAACGGACATAATACAGGAAATAGAGAGAAAGGGGGCTAGATCCTAATATGCTACTCCCAAGTCCACATCTCCAATGGTCTAACTTCCTCCCATTAGGTCCCACCCCTTAAAAGTTCTAACATCTCCCAAAGTACCATAGGCTGGCAGCAAGTCTGACATGTGAGCCTCTGGGGGTGTGAAATGTTTTCAGAGGCCAGTGGCAGCAACTGGTTTCACAAGATGAATTAAGAATTAAAGGAGATAATAAATTCAATATTTCTTAACATAATTTTTAACACATGGTAAGTACTAAAACATTTAATTCTTGCTTTTAGTATTATGTGCATAATACAGAAAAAAGAAGAAGATGATACTTAATGAATTACTGACAAGTGAATTTAAACAAACATGTAATAAAACAGACATTATAAACATTTTGAAGAAAATTATATTACCAGTAGAGTTTTTTACACAATATCTTAGTATTTTTATATTTTCTTTGGTGGGCTTTGCATTTGGACTCATAAGAAGTTAAAATAACTGATATCATGCTGAATAGTTGTCATAATTTAAAAACAAATAAATTTGAACACCCTTTTATGCCAAGACTTAACTTCACAGGACTAAAGAAAAGGAAGTGTAAGAAAATTGCCTGCTCATAATTCCATGGGGGCAACTCTCTGTGTGTAGGTGAGACGTGCTGTGTGCAGGTGAGATGTGCTGTGTGCAGAGGAGATGTGCTGTGTGCAGGTGAGACGTGCTGTGTGCATGTGAGACGTGCTGTGTGCATGTGAGACGTGCTGTGTGCAGATGAGACGTGCTGTGTGCATGTGAGACGTGCTGTGTGCAGATGAGACGTGCTGTGTGCATGTGAGACGTGCTGTGTGTAGGTGAGACGTGCTGTATGCATGTGAGACGTGCTGTGTGCAGATGAGACATGCTGTGTGCATGTGAGACGTGCTGTGTGCATGTGAGACATGCTGTGTGCACGTGGATGTGCTGCCACTCTCTGTGCACGTGAGCTGTGCTGCCACTCTCTATGCATGTGAGCTGCGCTGCCACTCTCTGTGCATGTGAGATGCGCTGCCACTCTCTATGCACGTGAGATGCGCTGCCACTCTCTATGCATGTGAGATGCGCTGCCACTCTCACAACTGGCAGATGATGGTTTGCCATTTGGAGGTCTCAGACATGAAATTCTCACCAAAAGAAATTCTTTCATGACCTTTTCTTAATAAGGCATTCATCATTCCATCTTTTAGATGTCCCCAAAATGTTAAAACTGTATCCAGCTCAGCCACAACTCATCAACAATGTGGAAGGGGAAAGGTCTGTGTGAGTTTTTGAAACTCACCCATGTGCACAGCTACACACACACACACACACACACACACACACACACACACACACCATGAGCTCACTCCTTGTCTCAGCCGTACACATGCCCACCATGAGCTTGCCTCTTGTATCAGCACCTAAATCTCACACATGGGCACAGTTGTACATACACCCATTATGAACTTGCCTTCTGTCTCAACTTTTGAAGTCCACACATGTGCACAGATGCACATACACTCACTTTGCCTCTTGGCCCATCAGTGACAGTGTTTCTCTTCATGTTTCTAAACTTCACCTAGGAACTGATAGAAAGAAATTGATGGAGGAGGACTCTGTCAAGAAATGACCTCTGTCTGAGGAGTTCTCAGATTAGAAAATTCTTTTAAATTTGGCCGCTAACAAGGCTACCAACTTCTTACTGTGTCTAACAACATCGAGTAAATATTTGCCTGCTATAACCACATTAATGAAAGAATAAGTCTAGGAAGATGGCAGAGCACGGTTCCAGAAACAATGCATAAGTGCTAAGAAAGGAATGAAAAATCAAGTGTTCTTCGATCATGCACATGCATACACCCGTGTATGAACATAAGTGAACACACAGACATTACCCATTTGTCACATGTCACTGACAACCTGAGAATTCTGTCCCAGGCCAGCAGGACCTCCATGTGGAGCTCTGCAAACCATCTTATTGCTACAATCAAGTGTTCCTCACTTTCTCTCGTTCCGCAGGCCTGCTCCCCCATAAATTGTCTACTCCACTAGGTACCTCTCACGTCAAAGCGACAGAGATGCAAGGCTTTAAAATTTGTGGGAGAATTTTAGCTAGCTTACTGCATTTTCATTGTAGATTTTATCGTTCACATAAGACCATTACTCCCTCTTTTCCTGTCCACAGGGCACAGCTCTGCTGTCCTATAGCAAGAAGGGTCATACTTAGCCAGCAGGCAGTAGGGAAGAAAGGGAGAGGTAGAAAAAGCCCTGCCAACCTCTTCTCTGACCCACTGATAACTGGCAGAATAGAATTTTGTGAACTCCATGATGGTAAACACCACCAAAAGTTTGAAAATGGTGCACCTCCTACCAGCAAAATACAGCCCCACCACCCCTCAGAATTTTAATTAAGAGATGCCTAGGGTAGCCCAGCATCCCTTAGGTGTAAGAATTATTTGAGGAAGCCCACAGTTAACAGTCTAATTTCATACACACCCACAAGGACTTCTTTTAACACATTCCTGTTTCTTCACTTTCATAGTATGATCTATGAAAGAATCAAGGACCTTTGGGAGAGGCCAATGCCCTACCTGTTCTAGTATTACTGTTAAGAGGCCATCCACTAGACTTAGGAGTTCATTAAGGCCTTTGGCGGTGACACATATAGTAGACTTGGATGTTAGAGTGTGTCCATACACACTGGAACTAATATGGCAGCTCTTCCTCACCCTTTCTATTGATGAATTCTCTCAATGAATCTAAAATGGGCAATTCCAATCCAATTCTTACCCACAGTAGATGCTCAATGCCTGTTCATCTCTGAATCTGAGCTTTCTTGTTCCCATCCTTGTGATGGTACCATAGATACCTCAAACACTGATGTCTGTCCTTGGGCAAGCCATATACTCATCATCCCTTCCTCTTTATCCATTACTTGCTCGGATGCGTAATTTGGAGCCAGAGGGAGCAGTTGATAATATGAAAAGCACCAACACTGCTATATTGCTCTGATGCTATGGGTTCTCTTGAGAAACCCCCAGATGGTGAGTTCCAGGAAGTCATGACTGTCTGCAACAATACCCAGCAAGACTGTGGGCTAAATGATTGCGAAGCAAGAGTGCCAGACGTGGCTGTGAATTGCCTTTCTGCCTTTTAATATAAAATACCAGAAAAAGCAGACAACTTCTTGTGAAAAACTAATAGTATGTGTGTCAAACTTGCAGTGTCTAGTGGTGGAAACTATTTCATGGTCTATTAATTAGCTGTTTTATTTTCCTCTTTCATTGTGTGGCAGAAGCTGTTTCTGTGTTTCACGGTATTTTCAGTGGGGAACACCATCAGTAGTATCTCACAGAGCCCAGAAATGATTTGCTATTATGTTAATCATTAGGAATTATTTCTAATGGCAAGGAGATTAAGCTTTTAACTCCTACTTAAAGAAATGCAGCTTTGAAGTCA
The DNA here is from genome assembly GCA_004026605.1 of Ondatra zibethicus. Classification (NCBI taxonomy): domain Eukaryota; kingdom Metazoa; phylum Chordata; class Mammalia; order Rodentia; family Cricetidae; genus Ondatra; species Ondatra zibethicus. Next base: position 36,601 of record PVIU01008157.1, on the reverse strand, counting down.
TGTGCAGGAGGCCCTAGACAGCACAGCTTAAATCTAGGCAGGCATCCTTTTCCTTCATTATCCTTTTCCTCCCTCAAACGTCCCCACCAGAGATCTCGTGGCACCAGAGCAATAACGGTAACAACATCTTTCATTTTCTCATTAGTTCCCACCGGCTTCAAATTACACATCTGAGCTAGGAAAGGAGAAAGGGGAAGGAATGATAAACAAATGACTTGCCTAAGGGCAGGTACAGACCTTTGGGTATTTTGTTATGACAGTCATCAGGGTTTAAAATGTCTGTGGTGCCAGGGCAGGAAGGAGCAGGCCTTAGAGAAAGACTTGTGTAGAGCACCTGCTGTGGACTCTACCCTCTGTTAGGTGCTTTCCTACCTCATTGCTTTTGACCTTCATGACAGACCCCTGAGTTAATAATTATTATCCATGTTAATATGACCAGCGGAGAGTCTAAATTAAGTAACTCATCAGATGTTACAGAACCAGCAAAGAGTCAAAGAGTAGGTCCGCTGCTGAGAAAGCAATGGAATTCTCTCTTAACGAGCATTTCTCTTTCCATTTTGCTTAGAAGGTCTACAGAATTCTAGAACAAGTGAATCTGAACATAAAATTTTCAGTCAAGTTTGAGCTTTGCTGTTTATTAAAGTATACAATTGTCTTTATTTTATTTATTATGTAATTAAACCAAGCCATAATTTTTTTTCGAGCAGGTGGACCATGACCCCATATTCCCCGACTGTAACCCTGTAGTACAATGGGCCAAGAGAAAGATTCTAAAAGGCTTCTCAGCCTGAGATTCAGATTTCAAAGTACATAACTGTTTTTGCCAATGAGTATTCTTTTCCTTTTCTAAATTTGATCAATATTTATACTGTGGTTTTGCAATGGGAGATACTTGCCATAACACCAGGTTTGTTTTAGCATAAAATCTGCTCCATTCAGCTGTCATTGAGTAACACCAGGTAGTTGGTGAACCAGAAGCACTTAGATGAACAGGGGGGGGAGAAGGAAAGAAGGGAAGAAGGGAAGGAGAGGAAGGGTGGGCACTGGACAGGGAACAAGCAGGAGATGAAGAAGTGACGAGAAAAGAACAGACAGAAATAGTGACAAAGATCAACTGGCTTGCCATCTCCTGTTTAGCAACAGGCAATATTTGCATGCAGCAGCCTCCTTCTGCAGCACTGGGTAAAGGAACAGTTCAGATAACTATTTTATGGGGCAAAATGTATTAAAGAGATTTTTTTAAGTTGAAGGATTGAAGAAAATGACCAATTTCCTCCCTAATCTTCCTTTATGTTTCTGATCCTGTATATATAGCAAAGATACTGAGGTAGACTCCTGGAGAACAAGATAATGAACCAGCAAGTGGTGTTGATAGACTACAGGTAGGCAGTTGGAAAAGAATGAAGTTAGTAGTTATTCAACAGTAGGGCGTGCTATAGTCTTAATGCATTCTCCCAAAATTCATTACGTTGAAACTTAATTTGTACTGCAATAAGTGTTGGCATGGCAGTTGGGGACTATGAAAGGTGAGAAGGGATGATGACATCATCTCTAAGCTACCCTGAGAGGTTAGCTACTGCAGGGGTGGGTCACATAAAAGGATGAGCACTCTCTCCCCCTCCCTCCCCTCCCTCTCCTCTCTTCTCCTCTCCTCCCCTCCCCTCCTCTCCTCTCCTCTCCTTTCTTCTCCTTTCCTCTCCCTTCTTACTCTTTATTCCCTTCTATCATGGGAGAGGAAGCACAAAGGAGTTGGCCAGATGCCAATGACATGCTCTTATACTTTCAAACCTTCAAAACAATAAGCCTAACAAATCTCTGTTCTCTGTTCCTTATAAACTGCCTAGTCTGAAAAATTATGCTATAGTAGCAAAGACAGACTATGGCAGTGTACTTAAGGAGGCTGTATTGTCTGTTGCAGCAATGATAAACAATGAGAGTAGGGTTATTTTCAAATAAAGGAAAATATAAATTATATTCAAGTGGATATAGTAAGATATTAATATTGTAGGAATGTCTCAGTGAGTCAAATATTTGGATTAATCAGTGCCCCAAAACATTCATATTTTTTACCTGTTTTTCAGAATATTATTTTAGTTCCTGCAATTCTGTGTCTTAACCCAAAGGTGCTTAATCTAACAAAACAGTCACAATCAAAGAAAAACCCGTCACTGTAGAAATAAATACTTTGCCTGGGTTATGTTTCATCTTGTGGAAAGTGTTCAGCATTCAACCTGCAGTGTCCTAGTTGACACAGCACCATCCTGTAATTACCCCTAAAGGCCATTTGATTTGGTAATATATTCACCAGCATGTTTAATTTACATAATGTTTTACAATGACCTATTAATATGCAAATGGTAGGCTAAAGATTACACAGCCTAGAAATGCAATGCAAGTACTTCTCTGCCAATCATACTGCGTGGCTATATAGACACCCAAGCTTATGGGCCTTGCAGTTTCAGGGAAGAAATGAATAAGCACAACATTTTCAATTTGCGATTCACTTACCATAGCATAGGAAGCCAACTTAAGGTTCAACAAACAGTATAGAGATGATCATTTCCTCTCTAAATTTCTGCATGAGTCTCCTCATGTTTGAAAAGTCCATCAAATCTTGCAACAAAAGTGTGAAGTAAGGTTTAGACACATGCATTCTTTGGACATGTAATTACCATGAAATAACTCCCTAGGAGAATATACACAAATCAGATAAATCAGCCCACAAAATTAAATCTACATTCCTCAACAATAATCTATCCAAAAAGGGAAAAAGTGAGAATGGGAAGAAATATTTATGTCACTATGGCATCGTTGCTGATGTGCTCAATGTACAATTTTCACAGCAATTGTAGCTTGCCTCCTGGACCTGGTAAATTGAGTTACAAAAATTAATCGCACTTAGAGTGTAAGGAAACAGGACTAAACATGGGAAGCCACAGTCAGGTTAAGCATTGTATTAACTGAGCAGCAAACTCTTTTGGAGAGGAGATCCAAGGGTAACAATGTTTGCATTCACAATGCACTGCTGGTTATTTTTCAGGAAGAAAAATATCTTCTCTGACTGGCACTACCTCCAGGGAATAGTCCAGTGAGTGAGAGCCCAGGCCTTGCAGCAGGATCAAAAAAGGAGTAATAGATGCATTTCCTCTGCACACCAAGGCAAGGGACATGAATTTATTTCATCCAGCCAAGAAGGAAAGGGGTTATGATACACATGGTATAACTTACTATGACTTATAAATGTCATTTTTCCCTTTTTAGGTTTCAGTAAAAGAACAGGACAGAAAACAAATGGAAATCTGGAAGCTATGTGAAGGTCAAAGTTGCATAATTGCCATTCAAATTGATGAGGTTCACCTTGGCCCAAGTCTGATTGTACTACTCAAGCGGGGCTGTAGACTGTATTTTAATCAGTAAGCAGCCTTGGGCAGATGACTGAACTTAATAAATACTATCCAATTAGGATATATTCACTATGCCAGGACTCATTTTCAAGCTCTCTAAGAAGGAGTCAAAATCTTCAAAATAATATCTGCCTAAAGATCTTGAACTCTGGTATTAAATGAAATTGATATACTTTCTCTCTTTAACAAATATAACAAATTTATATACAAAATGAATTGTAAAGGTTGCCTGCAAAGTCAGCTTCACGTAAAGAAGTTAAATGACTTGTTATTTAATAGCAAATACCCTAGAAAATATCCATGGTCATAAGCTTCCTCTTCATCTCAATTTCTGTCATTCTCCTGGACCATTTTACAATCTATTTGTATGGCCTTTGACTGCATCTTCAATGATTATTGTGTCCACTCACTGCTTTGAAGACACACACTAAATGTAGAGTATGAGAAAATGCACTGTCTCCAAGATTACAACGCTTGTGTTTTCAAAGATGGCCTCCTCTCTTATCTCCTTATTCAAATCTTCTAAAAACTGGAGTTCTTCAGCCTCATCAAAGGCTCCGATTCAACTAACTCCTCCTGCCTTCACAATTTTGCAGATTCCGAGGTCCGTTACTATTCTTTTTCTTCCCAGTTCCCTCGATTCTTAAATTTCTCCAACCTCCCTTTGATCAGTCACAGTCTAACTAAAGGAGCCTTTCAGGCTGCTTCTCTCTACCTGAGCAGAGCAGCCGCAGAGCCCGTCAAAGCACTCCCCCACACCTTCTCCCAGAAGTCTCATTGTTCCTTTAGAACTCTATTACCAAGGCTCTTAGCACTACCTGGACACTTCCTCCCGTGTCTGTACTCCCATACCCTAAGTACCTCAACATCATCTCATACGCTTTCTGCTGTCATCTCTTATTGCCCTCCCCCATTCTTCCTAAAGGGAACAAAATCTTCAGCAGGGAATGGAGGGCAGCTTCCTGCTACAGAATCTGCAAGTTCTTTGGGATGTAGCACAGATGGCAGATAGGAGGGCTGGGATGTCAGATCATAGGATTCAAAGACTGTCTCTGTATTTTGACAGCTGTGGGGCTTTGGGCAAACTACTCTGTGCCTCTGACTGTTCATTCATGAGCCCATAATGAGCTACTTGCCTCAGTATTATAGGAGATAATCCAGGGAAAGCACAAGAGCAATATTTCACATACAACAGGTACCCACAGTTGTTAGCTTGATAATCATCATTGTTCTGGATCTTGACCCTCTTCTTTGACAGTTTCTTTTCCTTCTCTTAAAGCCTTCCTCCTCTCAGAAGTCAACATCCACATCAGTACACTCTCCTTCCACATCCTCAGGACCAGGCCACTGGCTTCATCTCTCTCTCTCTCTCTCTCATACACCTTGAGTCTTGTGGCTCTCTCATAGATCCTGTCTGCCTGCTTTCAGGTGTGCACATCAGTATTCTGATCAATGCTTATTGACAAGCTTTTGATGGCTATGACAGAGGTAGACTGTGTTCTCCAGTTTCAATGATATAAACCCTCCCACTAGAGCCAATTTTAAGCTGTCAAACATTTTGCAATTGGCCAGCAAATTTGCCAAAACATTAATAGCTTAAAACTTAAATACCACCATGAGTAAAAATATAAAAAACACTCTCCCAGGATTCAAATCCTGTGTTTCAGCTAACCTTACAGTGATGGTTCTCTTTTGTAGCCACACGTGGCTGTCATCTGGGGCAGAAGTGATGCCATCTCGGAAAGAGATGCCTCTCTCAGTCTGTGTTATCTGGGATGGAGTCTCACTCCATTCTGTCTCCCACCTCTATCTCTCTTTGGAACTACTCTTGTTACGGTCTCCAGTGTCCTTCAGGACATCTGTCAATTTTCTTCTACCCTGACTCTGTAGTAACTGTCCATGCCACTTGGGCTTCTGCCTCAAATAGGCCTTCATGTGGTCCTTCCCTTCTTCCTTTCCAAGGCACTTTATGAAATGTTCCCTGAGCCAACATCCTGGACCTCTGTGTTACATACGCTAAATTTGTTGCAGACGATATTAACTGATCTCATGACCTCAGTGCATTGCGGGCAAGAGATGTTAATTTGTTTCCTCTGTCAGAGGCATTTCTTCTATGTTCTCCCGTCTGAGTATTTATCTATTAGAAAAGTCAAAACACTCCTCCTGAGCAATGGGAGGATGTAGACAAGCATAGCAATATTGCCAGTCTTGAGCAATATTCAGGCTATCTTGAAAGAAGACATTCTATAATCCCTAAAGACATTCAACCATGCAGATCACAGGTACACAAAGAACTAAGAACAGCCTTCAGGTCACTGTGGCATGACCATTAACACAAAAATGCATGCCCTGTTCCTCTGAACCTAGTATTTGTCAATTTAAGAACAGTATCTGTACTGAAGAATTGAATTTCCCTCAGTACAAAGTGAGTACAGGAACAGATGCAGACCTTTGGTTAAAGTCACTGAAGTGACCCTCGCCCCCAATGCCTAGGTCTTCTAGTTTTATTATCTAGAGAAGCCATGGGGGCACAGGTCAGTGGCCGTCAGTGCCTCAAAGAGCTATTGATGCAGGGAAAGATGAACTCAAAAGCTCATCTCAATATTAGAACAGAAGAATTGTAATTTATAAGATAGATAAATTGGAGAGCATCATGTTTATGATTTGTTTTGATACTTGGAAACTCACTGGACTGTAAGAAGGTTGTGCTGAGAAGAGCAGGCACACTGCAATAACCTACAAATGTTTTGAGTGGTTACAGAGGTATTAGACCAAAGGAATTAGAAGTAAATTATCTGGTTAATTTTAGAGACAAAGACCTAACTGTATGAACTGCATTTAGGAAGCAAACTTGGCAACAATTTTAAAAAGACCACATAAAAACCAGGATCTCTGTACTGGCTGGTTTTGTGTGTCAACTTGACACAAGCTAGAATCATCAGAGGAAGGAACCTATGCCTCGATTAGATCCAGCTGTAAAGCATTTTCTCATTCAGTGATCAATGGGGGAGGGCTTCAGTGATCAATGGGGGAGGGCCCAGCCCATAGTGGATGGTGCCATCCCTGGGCTGGTGGTCCTAAATTCTATAAGGTGGGCTGAACAAGCCATAAAAGCAAGCCAGTAAGCAGCTCCTCTCCTTGCCCTCTGCATCAGCTCCTGCCTCTAGGATGCTGCACTGTTTGAGTTCCTGTCCTGACTTTCTTCAGTGATGAAAAGCAATGTGGAAGTGTAAGCTAAGTAAACCCTTTCCTTCCCGACTTGTTTTTTGGTCATAGCGCTTCATCGCAGCAATCGAAACCCTAAGACAATCTCTGAGGCAGCAGCTCAATGTGGATGAGGAGGTGGGATGCTCTGGAAGGAAACATCCATCACATGGTGTTAAGGTGCGACATCAACTGAGAAGGCAGAGAGTAATCAGAGTGACATCAGCCTGCCCGCACTCCATGGGGCGTGTCTTCCTCCTTCAGAAGGCCTATCAGTTGCTGGCACAGTGGAAAATAAGATATCTAACCAGATGCCCTCCAGAAGCTGACAGAAATGTAAATCTATTATCAATAGCTATCTAGTGATGTTTATCCCCTTTTACATGCCCAAGTTACTAACTAGTCAGTTGTTTAGTATCTGTTTCATTACCTGAAAAAAATATCAAAAGAGATTATTTTGGTAGTGGTTGTAGACTGTTAAAAGACTAATCCATTTTTGCTTCTGTCTTAGCTATCTCTATTAACTATATATTCACAAAATTAACAAATCAGAAACAGAAACTGTGTGTCTGGAACAGCTTGGAAACACTTATCATAGTCAAAGACTAAAGTTCCCAGTTTTTAGCACTGTGAAGGTTCAAGAGTTCCCTGGAACTGAAGGTTATATGGCTGATGAATGTATTCTTGTGTCTTCCCCTTGGGCTAGATTCTTTCAGAAATCTCAGAAGGACAGGCTGGGATATGAACTCTACACATTCTTCTCTCAGTCATAAATAAAACAGGTCGAATTCCATTTGACGTTGTGAGAATCCCAAATTCAGTTATTATAGATAACCAGAAAATCCACATTTGAATGTTAGAGAGAAAACACTGGACTAAGAGAATGGACAGGATGAGAAGATAACAGGCCACACAGTGCCTTGGCACCTGTCAGCTGCACAAGAGTGGAGCTGATGAGGTCCCCTCCTATAGTTTGTCACACGTGAAAGTTACAGACCTTACCCACCACAGGTATGCTCTAATTTAAGCATGCATGCCAAAAGATGAGTTAGGCAGTTATACATAATTCCAGCAGCCCAAGTGACACTCAGCTCTATTCTCTTCTTGAGAATTCATATTAGCCAACAAGAAAGGTCACTTGAAGAACAGTTCCTGAACCTTCCCTAGGAAGACACTACAAGCTTAGAAACTGGAATAGTGCTAGTAGCAAATTCTTTGTTTACAATACAGTTTGAATTTAGTAACAATCCTACCCCTGGAATATAAACATATTAGTAACTTCATTTATAATGACTGGTGGATCATTTGTCCCTAAATGACTATTCTGTCCTATGATTCAGGGTTGTATATTCCAGCAGTCATACAGTGACTTCCAGGTGGCCTGAGATAGCAAAACTCTTTCCTTCCTAGAAGCCTCATCATGATCCATTGCCACAGGCACCATGTAGTGCTGCAAGAGTGTGTCAGCCTTGCTGACTTTGAACCAGTGACCCTCGTCCCATCCCATGTCTACCAGAGATCAGCAGGAAGACATACAGTGCTTCACCTGCATCCAGCAGGTCTGCTCTTGGGAATCCCACCTTCAGACAGAGAGCAAAAGCAGAACCCACACCCTCACTTCCCAACTCCTTCACCTCCAGTCATCATAAAATTCCAGACTCAGCAGAACCAAGAGCAAGAGGCACACCGCAGCTGCAAAGATAAGCTGAAGAAATACCGCAGGAGAGGAATCCTCAATCTGTGCCAGGAATAAGTCAGTACTAGGACTAAATTCTGGAGCTTCGCGTTTCATAATACGCCCGATTTTAAACTCATTTCAACTTTAGCTGAATGTTTGGGGGGATCAATTGAAATGGAGCCCATCTCCAATTGCATACTAAAAGTTAATGAGAAGATGGGTCTTGGACTTAGTCATCGGTGCGGGGAGAACGCCCCTCAGACTGCAGCACTCATAGACTGGAAGAATTCTGGAATTAATTCTGCATTGTCGTCTATTTTGCTCCCTCTTATTCACATAACTTGAAATTTTTCTTATGTGAAGTGACTCCAATTTTCCCCTTTTAACTTTGAGAACACGAGTCAGTTCACTCTGCATATTTATATCTAAATCCTCGATTCACTAAAAAAATGTGAATTTTATCAGCTGTCAGAGGGAATTTACCACAGAATGGTGACAGAGAGAGAAAATCAAATATATTCCAGTGAAACCTAAGCTAGCTCCCATCTGGCTAAACGTCAAGCTTAAAATAAATGCAATTTTCTTTTTTCTGCCCCATCCTACTAGACATGGAAGATATTCTTGTAGGGGATGAGCAGACAGCAGCCGGGGGAGGTGTAAACAAGGAAACTGGAATTCTGTCACTCCGCATCCTCTGACCATCCTGCCCGGGCACCTTCTGATGGTAGCAACCTGTGCTGTTGAAGTCCCTTCACCTGCAAATCCCAGTAAGCCTTCCCATGTAGCAGGGGTGTGATAAGGAAGAGGGGGGTGGGCTGAGGAAATGTCATGTCAAGATGCAATCCTCTTGATTTCTTCTTCACTTGCAGTAGAGGGCTAAGACCTAAAACAGGGCTTGTCAGCCTGGTCAGTTGAGTTTTAAAAATTACATTTCTTAATCTCTACCCAAATCTATGGACTCTGAATATGCCATATACTCAGATAGTGTTTTGTGAGCTAATTTGAGATAATACCTATATATTAGAAGCAAGTCAAATAAGAAGGCTAACCATTCTTTCCCTATCCTGATTCCCTGTGTCCTTTAAGTCCTTGTGTTCTTCAGCTGGCTTTCCTTATTTATATGTGGCCATGGCTGGTTTGATCAAGTGATAATTGGCGGTTTTGGAATGGTGAGGAGTGGCTGTGCTCTGTAGTCAGGGAGAGGCCCTGGCCCACCGTGTGGAAATAACTAAAGTGGATATATCCAGGCGAGGGGAGCATCCACCTGTGAAACGTTTTCTCTGCTGGGCCATTCCCTCCTTCACAATTCACAGGACAGGGCACAATCACATTAAGGACAAGATGTGTGGTTCTGAAAAGCTGAATTGATGAGGTTAGAGCCAATGTCACTGTCCTGTGATCTTCTCTGGGCTGAGAACTACCAGTTAGATGGGCCGAACGCATTGTTGGGGGACATTTTCAGCAAGCATGAAAGTGTAACCTAATGAGCAGGTATAAGCTGATACACACTTACCAAAACAAAGGGAAAATAATGTACCCTAAAAATAGCAAAATCTACTGTACTGAGTATACTTCAAAAAAGTATGGTTAAAAGGGAGAAAGAAAAATGCAACCGAAAGCTCTCTGGCCAGTAAGCCAGCACTTCCCAAACTCAGAGGCTGGAGTGTATAGTTACCCAGAGTGAAAGGAGCAGGCACACAAGGCTCCCCATTATAGGATTCCAACGCCATGGAGAGTGAGAGACAACAAAGAGCAAACTGTTCACTGCCAACACACACACACACACACACACACACACACACACACACACCCCTTGACACGCACTCCTGGGACTACTCTTTACTATAATACTAATCCGTGAGGAAAAAATATACTTTCCCCAAAGTTTGCCTCTATATCCAAGAAGAAAATACTACCAAGAAAATTTCTGCAATGTTTTTGAGTCTTGAGCGAGAAGCATGAACAGAATCAGGCTCTATGAGCTTTGAGAGTGAGTTCCCCAGATGCAACAGTTAGTCTACACCCTACCCCAATTTAATTGGCTCCAAATTTTAAATAATCATCAAACAAAGAAGACAAACTTGCCAATATTGTCTTTTCTTTGGTGTAACTTAGAAAGCAAGCAAATAAAAACTAAAGCATTATTCTATCATACTTCCTCTACTGGTCATGGCCCACATCTCCCAGGCCCTTTCATTTCTCCAGATAGAGTAAACAAAGTTCTTTGAAGGTAAAACTTTGTGTTCTTAATTTCAACCATTTTAGGTCATAGACTCATCTCATCTAGGGTATTATCCAGCCATCATCAAAGCAATATATATCTCTCTCTCACACACACATTATATTGTACACAGAATGGAAACAGGACATAGGCGATCCCATCAACTGGGCATGGCAACTCAAGAAGGCATATCAGTGAGGAAGGGCACTGTTCATCTTAAATATCCTTCATGACTTTCTTATGACTTTCCAATGTCATAAGATATTCTTTCAGTAAAAGTTTTAAATAAAAAGGAACCAAAATTTTAAACATTAAATGCCAATCAAACTACTCACTAGGCACCGCTAGAAAGGGAAGTGATCAGTGGTTGAACTGGCACAACGGGGGCTTCATGTAGGGACCTTGCTGTTGTCTGATGTTCAGTCCAATGAACATGTAATGAAAATTTCAATTTCCAAAGGCAAATCTGATGGCATCTTTGAGGTAACTGGTAATCAGGGTTAGAGAAAAGAGATGACACCTGAGCTGTCACAGTGGCTCCGTTTGCCATGTGATACACTCCTCATATTATATTAGAATACAGTAAAGATTTGTTATGCAAAAACTCCTGGTCCAAAATTAGAATATCTGGCCTTAGTAGAAATCAAACATTCAAGTTAGAGCAGGCCAATGACATGCATGGCTAAGGGACCACTCCTTAGAAAAGTAGGTTCACCTTAAGCCATGCTAAAGAGATGAGTGGAATAAACATTCCTTCAGTGAGTTGTACTTTCCTTTCCCAAAATTCCAGCCCCCTAGAGCAGTTCCTACAACCAAGCAGCCATGAGTGTCAGCTGGGCCTACCCACCTAACTGAATCCTAACTCAGAAGGTGACTTTTTCCTTTCTGTCGCCATTGGATGTGGACTGGAACCTAAGTATGCTTTCTCTGGTACTTTGGACTTGCTTGATAATTTTCTAAAACCCCCTCCCTGCCATGTAGCTAATATCCATGCCAACTTAACACGAAAGGTATGGGGTTTTTCCCTTCTCTCCATCATTTTCCTCCTCTGAGCAGCTGCTGCGGTTAACAGCCTGCCTGCTCTGGGATGTTTTCTTTCCAACTTTAATAAAGTCATCCTTGAGCTTCCATTTGAGTCTATCCTTAAATTGTCTTATTGATGAGAATAGGGACCCCAAGAAGGGACCCTGATTTCTCAAGTATCATTTATAGGCAGCAGGAAGGCTCCAGATGCAGCACCTTAGTCCGAACCTCCTGACCCCCAGCACAGTTACCCACAGTAACAAGGAATGATCTCTCACATCTTAGTTCTTAGGAGAAATCCAATCAAATAGTTCCTCTGTTTTAACAGTCTAAAATATTGAAGTAAAATTGACACTCTGCTGGTGTTCCAAATAAACATCGCTTGTACATCACATTATTTTAAAGAAGCAAGCTCCCTAGTTCCTATGTCAATAATATGTCACTCATTAAATTAGAGCCTGAAATGAGGGAATATTGATGATTTTTCTTATGTATAAAAGTATAAGGCATGTATCACTGATGTAGTTAAAACAGAACCAACCATTTTAATACAAAAGCTGGACAATACCTGCAAAAAATGTTATTTCTCATAAAGTTCAATGTTATATTCTTTGCACTTAAAGCCTGGATTGATAAAAGAAGTTTTGTATTTCTGCTGTCTTTTTTATGAGTGAACTCAGTGTGGTGAAATAGGCACTGCCTCCCATCTCCTGATATATGCAGGAGGCTTTTGAGAGTGTAGCGGCATAGTTGCTATCTGATCCCTTAGGGATGGACACATCTACTGAGTAGCAAATTCAATTCTAGGAATCTATTCCAAGTAAAGGATGGAAAAGGAATTCTCTGAATTTATTCTGGTAGCAAATTTAAGAGTTTTTTTTGCAGTAGGAAATAACCTAAACACACAAAGCATACATCTGTTACTGATAAATTATGGTATATGTATACACTGGAATGTATATAATATAATGATTGTAATAATATAATTGTTAAGATTACATCCCTCAAGGAACTTATTGTAATAATAATGAAGAGGGAATTCTGAACTACAGAGGCAGTATGGGCCCATGTTTTTATACATGCATATATATGTAAATGATGTATACAGAAAGATCTATGCAGGTACAAATATAGAGAGCATAGGCCTGAAAGGTACCCATGACAATGCCTACCCTACCCCCTCAGGGGGTAAAAGCAGTTGTTCAACACAAGTGCAATGACTTCAGAAGTCTGGAGGGCTCCTAAGGGTTTTGGAGCAGGGGAGACAGCTTGAGTCTTGGCCACAGAGGCTGGGCCACATTAGATCACAGGCAGCTAGGGAGAGAAGTGGCCAAGGCAAACATGCGGAGCTCTGACTTGCTTAGGGAGTTGTAAATGGGAGCCAGATGAACAAATGCAAACTGACTTTGGTCTTTGGTTTAGGTTTTTCTAAAGTTGCCTTAGAAAGCTAAGTTAGGAAAGCAAATGGGGCCAGGTTATAGAGCCTTCCAAGGCCCAGTGCATACAGGGCTCTCCACAGACATGCCTTGAGTGGGAATGAATCTTATTCAATGATTTCCTTATTGCTGGGGACCTCAAAATTGCTTTCTCATGCCCCACTTCCTCCCATTCCCTTGGTTGTGTGTGAAGGAGTTCAGGAAGAAGGAGGGCTATTCATCATTTAACCAGTCATTTCTGCCTGGGTTTAGATATGGGACTTTTGAGTCATGGCTTTTCACTTGGAAATACATTAAACCGAATATTCATTTTCATATAAAACAGTGAAATAAACGAGAAACACAAAAGCTGTTTTGACGTCTAGTTCCTGCAGCTGACTCCTGTAGATGACTGTGTAGCTAAAAGGATGGACATTGCCCCATTATTTAAAGATACATCTTGGGGCTCTCTCAGATGTCCATGTGAGAAATGTCACATGACAGATTTCATTTTTTAATCTAGAAGTTCTTTCCAAGAGGGAAAGACCTTGGCTGTCACCAGAGACTGGGAGAGCCAGAGACCATATAAGCAGAGAGGGCAGTGGTGAGAACTAGACTCATCTACATCACAGTGTGGCAGGTAACCCACTCCCCAAAAAGGGAAAACAACACATTTGAAACAAATAAAACCAAACCAAAACAAAAAAACATACATTGTGGAGGGAGCAGACAATGCCCTACTGAGTAAGTAACTTCAAGGTGAAATGCTTGTGTTGGGCAGGGGTTGTGGGAACTCCTAAAACTTTCCAGCTGAGACCTACAGAACAAGCCGTTCTGTCCACATCTTAGTACCCGTGCAGATGAATGGAAACGTTTCATGAAACACGTGCCTTGGCTGTTTGTACACGCTCTAACTTCTTAAGAACACTACTTAGAATACACTGAAGAGACTTCCTTATCCACACCCCACTCTATGAGTCACTACTGGCAATTTCTTCCAGAGAACAGCCCACCTGACTACCTCACTCCACATACTGTCTTTTTTCTTCTTTCTTGAGATAAAATGCCCAAGAACACATACCATGAACTATTCAAAGTCAGAAATCAAATGATTCACTATCACCGGAAGCAGTGGCAGCTGGCCTCAACTGCCGGTATCTGATCTGTCCTGACTGCTAGTGACACATACCATCTTGAAGCTTTCCTGTCCCTGACAAACATTACCCAGAGTGGGTTAGGGCAAAGCCCTGGCTAGCCCGATTCCTAACGCTGCTACCAGTCCATCGCAATGACAGCAAGAATCCGAGGCTGCTGAGCGATGGCTGTGCATCTGATGCTGTCTTCTACTATTTTATGTGATGGGGATGTTCTATTAACTATCAGCTGCTTCAATCATGGCCACCCAGACAAGGATTCAACTTTCTAATGCAACTGCCTTTCATATAGCTCAATGGCACCCATTAACTGTCCTCCATTCAGCCTTTCATATAGGTTATATATATAGTCTTTCATACATATTGTATTGATGGACAACCTCATACTAAAAACATGGCGGAACTCACTTATTTAGACAGATGAAGCTGCAAAGGAAAATCTTCAAAGAAAGGTAAGCAAACATGCAATTTCAACATGTGGCGAGACACAGCTCCAGGCTGAAGGACAGGGGTCAAGCCCAGAAGAAAAGTGGTGCTGGGAACAAGGTGCAGGCCTGGGTCTGAATTGGGAGAGCAAAGGAAAGGAGAAGAACAATCTAACGTGAAGAGCCAGTGTGAGGAAGAGGCCATGGAGAAGAGCAAGATCATCCTGAGACCTGTGAAGTGTGGTATGATGAACACAGGCTTCGTATATATCTGGAGAGGAAGCAGGTGCCTACAAGGGGTTCGAACCAGTTCTTGGTGGAAAACAAGCATGTAGGACCAGCAGGGACAGAGCAGAGGAGGCACCTCTGGAAGAAGGATGGCAGTGAATAGTGGTGACAGAAACAAGGGCAATGGCAGTGAAAATGCAGGGCGATTAGGAGACCTGGGGGACACTGAGGTGTCCAGTGGTGGAGCATGTGGAGCTGTGATGGTGATGACGGCTTTCAGGGCCTGTCACCTGGATCAGCAACAACAGCAAACTGTGGACAGCAGAAACTAGTGAGACTTTAATTTCTAAAGACAATTTTTCTTTATGGCAAGAGCCAAGTTCTTCCCCTCTAGCCCACTGCTCATGAGAAGGGAAGGACATGAATCCTCCCTTTCACTGAGGAATCATGAGCAGGCACAGATTCGGTTTGGTTTTCCCTCTTTCACTTTGTATGCCATGAGTAATTCTTATGCCATAAGGCCCTGTCTCAGCAAGGTCTATAACCTTTGAAGAGGTGCCTTTCAATATTTTAGTGGCAATTAATTTTAAGTCAAAAGAAAAACACATATACAATAATGAACTCAGCAGAGATGTATTTTTAATAGCACAGTTATAAAAACACAAAGCTTAATAATGTCATACAGATCAAAGGTCTCACAAAGGCAAAAGCATCTAGCACTTACCAAAGTTACAACATGGCTACCGCTAGATGCTCATACTGATCTCTACCATGTCCATAGCTGTCAATCTCTGCTGCTATTCCTTAGTTACTAACCTGTCTCTTAGCATCTTACTAAAAATGGTCACCATTCCAGTGTTGCCATCCAGCCAGACCTTTCTCCAGCCACCATCTTCACAGCCGTTTAAACCTGTATCAAAGCTGTGTCTGCTCAGCAGAGGAGGGATCCTGCTGCATTTCTAGAAATTAATTGTGTCAAACAATAAAAGATCCTTAAAATATCAAGCCATTTAACACTCGCCTGTGTTCTGTGAATTGGTCCTCAGTAAATAACCAGATGTAAAGATAAGGATGTTCACCATGGTTCTATTTCTCACTAAAAATGGAAACACCCATAATAATCTACCAAAAAAGTCTAGTAAATTAATTATAGTCAATCCAGCCATAAAATAATGATATCATTATATCTCTGTTGTTGTGGAAACATAGGCATAATATATTAAATATAAAGAATATAATATAAATATAGTTAGTTTAATCCTATTTTAATACCAAAATGTTTGGAAAGAAACATGATTTCATCTTGGTGGCAGAATAATAGGTGGTTATTAGTTTTGCTTCCCTTCATTTTAAGACTTTTCAGAAATGAGTACAAGTTTAGTATGGAATTTAAAAAGATGCTGAGAATATATACAGTCTGGTTTCAGGATACACTGCAGACATTTCATTGGGGAAATCACTAAAGGTATGTGTAAGGATGCAGCTATGTGTGACTTCATTTCAGTTAGCTGGGCATGGTAGTGCTTGCCTCTGTAGCCAGCACTGGCTATGTATGTATGGCATCCCTTCCTTTCAAAAGTAACTAAAATAAAAAAGATTCCATAGACATGGTTCTCAAGCAGAGTGCCCTGATGCTATCTGAATGTATTCTGAGCTTGATTACTACATTTTGTTTCTATTTGTTCCAGACACAGGCATATTTCACAAGACTGAGGGGTTAAAGAATGGGGAAATGTAACTGAGCTGTCTAAAGCGTTAGCTGTGCTACCTCTTTGTCTAGCTGATTACTGAAACAGCAGACCCCAAGGAATTAGACTCTCCTCAGAAATCTCCTACTGGGAGAAGAAGAGGTTGAAGTCCCAGAGGCAACAGGAGAAGCAACATCATCCTGGAGATAGACCCTTAAGGACAGTCTTGAAGCAAGCCAGTGGTTAGTTAGGAACATCTCTTACTTCCTATTTAAACTTTACTCTCATTTCAGCAATCATGAAGACAGACTTGGGGGGGGGTCTCTTAATCTCTTTATCCCTCTTCCCAATGAAGCCCCATTGAGTAAATTTCTTTACTTTTCACTATAAAGAGAGAGAGAGAGAAAGAAGGGAGAAAGGGAGGGAGGGAAAAAGGGAGGGAGAAAGAGAGAGAGGGAGAGAAAGAAAGGGTGAGCTGTGGAGACACAGGTCCTTTTCACTGTCAAGTCCCCTTGTTTATTCTCTGCATAATCTGTTTTATGAGCATACAAACACATACAGAATTTTCCAAACAACACTTGATGGTAATATTCTTCCACTTCAACCTGTTTATTTTACTATGTGGCTACTTCCCTTTAAATAGTCATCCATTGTATCTGTGGTAATGACTGGTTTGTTTCACTCTTCTAATCTGTTGTTTAGAAACCGATACTATTTCAAAACATACAGCAAAACTAATCATTAGAAAGCAGAGCGTGTGTGTGGAAGCAGCAGCAGTTCAAATTAGTCCACAGCTGCAAAGAGCCTGCTCGGCACACTCTCCTCACCAGGTCCTTTGGGCACACTAGGCAGGCCTCATCTGTATTCTGTCCTGTCACCTCTCTCTATTATCTTTCCTGTTCCTTTATGTTTAAGAAAAGGTCCATGTAGGCAGCTCAGGCTGGCCCAGAACATGCAGTCCTGCCCAAAATGCCAAGGTTTGAGAATTCCTGAGTAAAACCAGCCCAGCAGAAAGGAATGAAGGGAACAGGCTGGGGTGTTCTTCAGTGGATGGCACACACTTAGCATGGCAAGGCCCTGGGCTCAATCTCCAGCACACATGCACACAAAGTGGGGCACAGGGGTAGGAACTGTGAGTTCCTCCATTGCCAGCAAATGACTCTTGCTGGCAGTAAAGTTGAAACTGAAATGTGTAACACTATGCTCAGCTTTCAAAACTTGTTGATTAACCATATCACGTCACAGTGGAAAAGTCCACACTGTGAAACTTTTATGAATAAAGTTATTAAGAATATTAGATGAAATTAAATTCAGACCATGTGTATAGGGCTTATGTATAACCTGAATGAATTTCCTATTTCCATTTAGGTCCCACCTCTAAGATACTTCATTTTCTATTTATAGATATGCAACATATCCTAAATCCTAAACACTTGTGGTACAAATATTTCATAAAAGTGATATTGAAATTATATTTCAAACCAGAAAAAAATTTCAGAGTGAGAAAGCCACAATTTCCTTAGCTCTCTGTCCAAATAGTGAGGGAATGAAACCTGCCTGGGAAGAAGTACCTTGGCCCATTCTTCCAGGTCTCTTAATCTAAGCCCATATTCCTTCTTATCAAAGTACTTCTTTTATTCTCTTGTGAAGAGTTTGGTAGCCAATATAGGCAAGAAACATTCTTTAGAACAGATGGTGGTACTGGTGGGGATGCGGTGGTACTGGCAGAGCGTTGCCCAGTATTCAGGTTGTTCTGGATCCAATCTTCAACCAACCAACCAACAAATAAATTTAATCTACACTCCGTTACAGTTTAAATACAAGACATCCCACAGGCTTGTGTGTTGAACACTTAGTCTCCAGATCATGTTTCTATTTCAAGAGATTCTATATAGTAAGGGGGTTCTGGTGGGAGACAGCAGGTCCCTGCCATCTTAGAAGACTGTATGCTGCCCTGGACCCTTCTTTCTTTCTGTTTCATGTACAGAGATAAAAACCTTCCTGTGTCATTTGTTCCCACCATAGTAATACTTTGCAGTAGTGCACAGCACCCTGCAGCCAGGAACTGAATCTCTGGAACCTCCTTTAATCTGCTCTCTCAGAAGTTTTTGTCACAATACAAAGGTAGCCAATACACCCACCATCAAAGAACAGACAGTGGAAAATTCCTAGCATTACTAATTTAGGAGTTAGGATCACCATATTAGTTAAACTAAAAATAAGACTCCATTTCACAGCTGCTTTGAAGCTGGGAGCCACCTGGGCATTTGCAGGGCTTGATGACAGAGGATCATGAGGACCACACTGAGACCCATCCAGAGCTGGTCAGTAGTGAGCTAAAAATAGAATCCTGGTTTTCCAAGTGCCTTTCGAGAGCCATGTGCCCTATGGAAATGCACATTTAAGCACAATTTAAATCAGCACAAAAAAGTAGGTATAAACTCAATGGGCCCCAGTCCTGCACATCGTCTGGATAGAGCATTTAACATGACACCTTCTGGAGTTCTATGCTGAACTTCGAGTTCCCCAGAAGTTCCCCAAGTGGATCTGACACACAGTCAAGGTCAGAAATCAATAGACCAGGTTACATAAGACAGAAGAGCAAATGAACCAGGCTTCCATTTTAAAAAGATGCAAGTCATTCTTCTTACTCACGCTATGAAAAAAAAAACATGGGAATATGCAATTATAAAGCTCAAAATAGTTCCTTCAGAAGGAAAAATATGATTCACACTTCTAAAGATGCTCAGGCCACAGCAGCAATCTGTTCTTGTGGCCCAAACCCTTGGAAATCCAAACTAAGGGAAGCCATAGCAGGCTGGAGTACTTGCTGAACTCTGTCCTGCATTGTTTTATTCCCCACACAGGACAGAAATCCCCTCTGGGAAGCAGGAGCAAGTCCACTCAAGGAGGAGACAGACCTGTGGCTGTGCTGACCCCCGAGTGACAGGATCGAATAACCCAGCTTTCCTTGGCTTGCAGCCACCCTTGCAAAGACTCTTTGCTTCTAGACTGCTGCTCATGCAGTTTCTTAGAGGTGAGGGTATCTATGGAGAAATTTTGATTTTCCTTGATCCCTCCAAAACTTTCCTTGGGCTCTGCCTGTAATCAGAGAGAAATCTGAGATGTTTCTCTAAAGGGGGCGGGGAGCAAGCTCAGGACAGCCTAGAGAGAGTTGGAGATTTAACAGATTGGGAAGTCACACTGATGTACATTCTGAAATACAAGATTAATAACAGATCATGTTTCCTCTTTGGGGACCACACTGTAGTGCTGATACTTTCTAATTCACATGTGAATCCATGGCCCCTCACCAGATTACTCTAAGGGGAGAGGGCTGAAGAGTTGCTCTATGTACCTCCCTGCCAGATAGGTTGGAAGAAAAAAGCCTTCAAGGCCTTCTATGGTAAGATGAAAAGTTCAGGGGAAAAAACAGTGATGTGAGTTTGTAATCGATCGTAAAGCTAACAGCAGCTACTGCTTACTGAACGCAAACTGTGTGCCTGAACCACTGGGGGTGAGGGTGGGAAATGAACTCACAGGGACTCAAGTTCTCAAGGGGTTTACAGTCGGTAAGGAGCACAGGACAATGAAGAACAGGAAACTGGCTGTTACCACTGCACACAGTTAATAGCAAGTGACACAGAGCTGACAGCAACTAAGGTCTGTCTGTCCCCATCTGCTTAACTTTGTCTGCCTCACCTTTCTGTGTCTCTGGTTTCTCATTTGTAAATGTAAATGTTTAAAGTTTCACACAGATAACTTCAGGGAATTCTTTACCTTATAGAGCTGTGGGAGCCTGCAGATGTGGATTTGGTCCAGCTCCACCTAAGGTCAGAGAATTCAGGCCTATTCTTGCTCCTTCAAGGTTACTGACAGGAGGTTTGACTCAGGGTATGGCTACTAACAGGATGTTTTGACCAAGGGTATGGTTCCTTGATGCTTTAGGTATTGAGAAGGTGATTACTCTGTTCCTTATGTCATGAGAAAGAAGTCTTTTGTCTTCCCCCTCCTCTTTGGATTGGGGCATATAAAACCTATGAGAAATAAATGTGGGTGGATTCACTGAACTGCCCTCCCAACACTATCTTGTGTCTGTCTATTCTTTTGTATCTCTCTTTTCTACTTGTCAATTCTTAACCCTCATGCTTCCCTCCAAGCATGGACAAATAAGCCCTGGGTGGGACCCAGACACGGGATACAAACATCCCATAGATAGATAGCAATCTTTAAAAAGTAATTTTTAATCTACCCCACCCACAAGACAGATCTCTATGCCCTGAGGCTGCAGGCTAAGGGTAGGGAATAAAAGGCCTTCCAGAGCTCTCTCAGCTGCACTCCCTCAAACCTTGGGGACTCCCTGGCAAAAGAAATCCAGGAGTGTCAAAGCCTTTCACTGTGAGCACGTTTCCCTTCTGTTGTGATCTGCTTTTTTTAGTTTGAAAAACTTTACATATTAGTATCTGTCATCATTTCAGGCTATTTCTGTAGTTTTGGGTTTTTGTTTTTAATCTATCTATTTGATCCTCTCAGCTTTATGGTTAAACTTTGCTCATTTTTTTTCCATATTCCCTTCAATTTTAATGTAACTTTTACAACTTGGACTTGGAGGTCATGGTCTGGTCTATATGACCATACAATAATTGCTGGAATGGTGCCTGCTGCTCTAGAAGAAGCAAGCAAACAAGCAAGCAAGCAAACAAACAAAGATCCCAGGGCTCCATGCTTAGGGATTTGAATCAAGAAAGATTTAACAATACCCCTTTTTGGAGTAACTATAATACGGATTAATTTTGTAGATGGAACATGTTGATAATATTCAAGCAACTAGCCTCTTTGAGGACTGGAATCTATTAATTTTATGATTTTCATTTATTTTATGTTTTCCCTCTCATAAGAAGCCACATAGATCATATCTGTCCATGTTTATAACCATGGACTTTCCACAAGCCACACCCACAGAGGGAGGGCAATCCAGAAGTGAAGGTGGTGTACAAAGAAAGAAAAAAAGAAAGAAGGGCCCTGAGAGGCACCCCTGATCCAGAGTCAGGAAGCCGCTCTCGAATCTCTGCTGGTCAACACAAGCTGCAGTCATCACTCCCTCCCTCCCTTTCTCCACAAGGCCTCTGGACTTGCTAGGTTGGTTCATTCCTCACAGATAAGATGCCAGAACCAAATCTAATCTGAAGGTGTTTGCCAGTTTGTTTCCTTTTGTAGAGGGTCTATATACTGAACCCAGGGTCATGTGTCTGCATTTCAAGCCTTTAAGTGGTTTGTTTGTTTGTTTTACTTTTTCTTCATGTATTTTGAAAACTTCTTTTGTACTAGCCATAAGAAACATATTTTTCATAGTCTAATCACCAGGTGTGTGTGTGTGTGTGTGTGTGTGTGTGAGAGAGAGAGAGAGAGAGAGAGAGAGAGAGAGAGAGAGAGAGAGACAGAGAGAGAGAATACAAATGCTAATTGTGGCAAACAAACAACTAAAAATTATATTTTGTGAGTCTGGGTGAAAGGTCTAGAGCCAGGTTTCTTGCTAACCCCAAATGGCTCCCTCAATCAAGATATCTCTTTCCTTGCTCTCATATCTGTCCTTCCTCCATCTCAACTATCCCATTCCCTCAAGCTCTCCCCAACTCTCCCCTTCTCCCCTCTTCTTCCTCTTTTCCCTTTCCTTCTACCCTTCCCTTGCCCCCTGCCCCATGCTCCCAAATTTTGTCAGGCGATCTTGTCTGCTTCCAATTTCCAAGTGGATCTATATATGCTTTTCTTTGGGTTCACCTTATTACTTAGCTTCTCTAGGATCATGAACTATAGGCTCAATGTCCTTTGTTTATGGCTAGTATCCACTAATGAGTGAGTACACACCATATTCATATTTTTGGGTCTGGGTTATCTCACTCAGGCTAGTGTTTTCTAATTCCATCCATTTGCATGCAAAATTCAAGATGTCATTGTTTTTTACTGCCAGGAATCCACAAGGATGACCCCAGCTAAGACCCTAAGCAATAGAGAGAGTGCCTGAACTGGCCTTGCCCTGTAGTCAGACTGATGATTATCTTAAATATCACCATAGAACCTTCATCTAACAACAGATGGAAACAGAGACCCACATCAGAGCACTGGACTGAGCTCCCAAGGTCCAGTTGAAGAGCAGAAGGAGGGAGAGTATGAGCAAGGAAGTCAAGACCATGAGGGGTTCACCCACTGAGACAATGGGCCTGAGCTAATGGGAGCTCACCAACTCCAAATGGACTGATCAAACTAGTCCCTCTGAATGTAGTTGACAGGTGTGGCAGACTGAGGGGCCAATGACAACGGCACTGGGATTTATCTCTACTGTGTGTACTGGCTTTTTGGGACCCTGTTCTCTTTGGATGTATACCTTGCTCAACCTAGATGTAATAGGGAGGGCCTTGGACTTCCCACAGGGCAGGGTGCCTTGCCCTCTCTTAAGATTGGAGGGGGGTAGGGGAAGGGTATGTGGAGGTAGTGGGAGGGAAGTGGGAGGAGGGGAGGAAGTGGGAATTTGGATTGGTATTTTCTTAAAGTAATAAAATAAAATTTAAAAAAAAGGTCTATTGTCTGTCTGTGTCTCCAAAGCTGACTTGTTGGAAACTGAGTCCACAATGCAATACTTTCCAGAGGTGAGACCTTTTAGAGAGGCCAGTTCTGACTCTTATCATTACCTGGAGTCAGTGGTTAACTTAGGTTCCTGGGAAAAGCTGAGCTCCACTCCTTCACACAGCCCACCTGTCCCACGCAGCTCTCCTGCCTCTTCTACTTTCTAATCTAGGGAGTCTCTGGGAAGCCTGTGCCAGATGTGGTCCCTTGATTTTGAACTTCTCAAAGGCTAGAACTGAAAGGATAAATGCATCTGGTCTCTATATGTTACCTGGTCTCAGGTCTTCTGCTGTAATAGCTTAGACTAGAGCTCCCAGGCTTGGAGGAGTGGTGCTTAATGCAGTATCTTTTATTGATCTATTTTATTGGTATTCTTTATCAAGTTTTCATTAGCGATTTTGCCCTTTCTCTTTCTAATGAACCCTTCCATCAGTCTGTGACATTTCCGCACTAATTCCCTTTGCTACTTACTGCAGGAGACGATGTGAGCAAGCACACTGATTTGGGACAACTTCTGCACTTTTCACATATTAATATTTTCCTATGAGGAATAAAGTGTCTGCTTACTTATTTTTTCGTAAAACCTTATAGTTTCCTTTACCCTTCTAAGGTACTTTCCACTGGGATTATTGTCATTGCCACCTCCACTGCAATCCTTTCTTCTACTTTATAGCGACCTTAAGCAACAATGGCATACAGAAAAGCTACTAAGTTTATTTCTCCAGTACCTGCTCTCTAATTGAGTTCAGTTCTAACAGCTTCTCCTTAGGTTCTGAAGGGAGTTCTAGATAGAAAGCCTTGTTATGCATAATTCAAAACACTGTTCCTATCCATGAAGTCTACCTCTGTTGTGTGCAAGGTAAAGCAATATATGTGAATGTCAGCATCTTACTGCATCCTACTTTGCTTCTTAAAACTTTTTACAGTTTTAAATATAGTGCTAATTTGTTGGTTTACAGCAGCTTTTTTTTTTATGGTAAGAAGATGATCCTGGAGCTACGGAGATGGCTCAGTTGCCAAAGTGCCAGCTTTGCAAACAGGAGCGTCTGACTTGCATGCTCAGAACCCACATAATAATAATTATTATTAATAATAATAATAGCCAGGAGTGATGGAGCAAGCCCCAGGGAGGCAGGGATGGGCATAGCCCTGGAACTCACTGAGCAGCCTGCCCTGTTTTCTTGGTGCATACCAAGCTGGTGAGGGACCTGATCTAAAAAGCAAAACAGGACAAGAGAGATGACTCAGCATGTAAGAACACTGACTGCTCTCGTAGAGGACTCCTAGAGGGCTCAGATTAGGGTACCTAGTAGCCACACAGTAGCTCAAAACTTATCCATAACACTAATTCTAGGAGATCTGACCCTCTTTTCTGACTACCACAGGAACACACATGGTGTGTATACATATATGGAGGCAAATATTCATATACATAAAATAAAAAAAAGGAAGATCGTTCCCCAAGGAATAATACCTGAAGTTGTCTTTGGGCTTAAACACACAACGTACAGATAGAGAGAGAGAGAGTGAGAAAGAGAGAGACAGAGACAGAGAAAGAGAGAGAGAGACACAGAGAGAGAGAGAGAGTGCCAGAGGGAGGGAGAGAGAGACAGAGAGACAGAGAAAGAGAACACACACACACAGAGTCGTCCTATTCCAACATCCTTCATGCCTGGTATTAAATGTCAAAAAGTATTGATTTAACCTTAAATAAAATTAGTGTTTGGATTTCTATGGAGTTTATTCCCGTGAGATGGTACACTGTTCTGTTTTATAAAACTAGATATACAAAAACACAATACCCTTACAAATGAAATTCAGAGTCAAATCCAATGTCCACTAGAGGTAAATGCAAAAGCTTCTATAACATGCACTTTGCAAATACAAATCACCAGCATTTACAGTATATTTTTATTTACTGATGTGTGTTAGTTTAAAAAATCTTAAATTTTTGAAAGTTCAATGTTCAAGGGAAATTGACCACAAGATGAAGCAAACAAAAACAAAAACAAAACAACAAGTGTTAACAAGAAGTCAGACATGGACCAAAGGAGACAAAGATAAAATGTTACCAGTGTTTGAGGCAGACCTAGGAGATTCACGCACACCTGATGCTGGGATGCAACTAGACAAGGGTTTCTATGGGGCAGGAGGAGCAGCCAGTGGGAGGCCAGGCATTTTCAACAGGCCTGTATCTCTCCTCCCTACAAGCCTGGGCAAACCTGCAGGTTCACATCCCAACCTGAAACCCACTCAAGCATGCAAGAGGAACAGACCCTGACGTTTGCAGTTCACACATCATTTCACAGATAGCATAAAATGTGTTAATAAAAAGCCAAGAACAAAATAAAGCACTTTCCTTTATTTATAATGGAGATATGCTGGATGTAATGTCCTTTTAAACTGTCAAGTTTCAATTTCTCTTCACAATCAAGTCTTAAGAGGATAAACTTTTTTTTATTGTAACTTCAGAAACCTATGATATTGTCTTCAACAACATGGGCAAACCACAGAGGTGAACGTTTATGAAATCTAGAATGTGCAGAAGAGCTAGCCCTGCTGACACATGCAGCTCAGCATCTCCTAGTCCGTGTAGAGCCAGATGCAGACCATCCCCTGCACATGGGTACCTCACAGTCAACAAGGACCTTCCTACTACAGTCCCTTGCAGTAGTAGGGACTACAGTAGTAGTCCTACAGTTATCAAAGGATTGTGCCTAGGGGGCGGTGATGATGATCTCAGATGTGGGGTGGGTAATGAGCAAGACAGGGTTAACCACCTTGACAGAAATCTACATGTCAACCATGTCTACTAAGGGATGTAAATTCTGAATGCCAGATTCTAATGACACCATTATAAGTCATGTCATGGCTTGTACAATTATTGTTCAAACCATCTCAATCACTTTGATATTTTTTCCCATGAATCAAACTACATACAATTTTCCCAAGCCAAATTTGAATGTAAATATTTACTTTGTTTTTCCTTGCCACTTTGAAAGTTGAAATGGCATAGGAAAGTCAAACACAATATAAAAGGCCTAGGCAGAATCAAGATCTGAGAGTTTTCAGCTTTCTAAGGGTTAAGAGCACAAGCTAGTATTGGGGGGGGGGGTAAAGTCCTTAATAGATTTAATTGCCAAAACCTAATTTTCTTGTCCTTTCTCCAACCAGAATGTTGTGACTAAGAATGAAAGTGATGGATTGTAGCTCTCAACATTCGCAAACACCAATGTCCCAGAGTTAAGTGTCTGTTCTAATTGCCGCTGCATGCCGAAGAGTCCGTCCACGTGCTCAGCATGTTATTTTTACTTGCTAAAGTAGAAGTGTCTTGGTGATAAATGGAGTAAGGTGCTCCACTCAGCACCGTGGCTGTGTTATAATAAATATTGCCCTGAAAGACAAAGTCTGGGCGTGATCATTATTTTCATGGTGTGTTGTAAGTTTCTTCCTCCTTAATTTTTCTAAACAGAAGTCATTATTTGATCTAACTGTAAGTGATTAAAGAGGTGAAGATAGCAAACCTGAGGGAATGATGGAGCCTTTCATCACCAATGTATTCATTTTGTCCTTCAAAACACATCTTGGACTGATATACAGTAGCATTTTGAGGAAGTAGGAATATCTATTTCCTAACATGAGCATAATGTAGTGGAGCCCCAGTCCTTGTATCTTGGTGATGGAGAAGAAATGCATTATAATCAAACCTCAATTTCCATTTTTCTGCAACCTTAATATTACCATGCCAAAAAAAAAAATCCTTAGTGCATTTGCCCAATTCCCAGTAAAGAGGAAACAGGGCAGTAATCTGACCATACTGTGTTGTAGTTTTCTGCATCAGTGAAAAAATGCAGAAAAATCTTTTCAAATATAAGGACAGAAAGGGTTCTAAGTCATTATTTCTGCATCAGAACAGAACCTGATGCTCTTAGCTATAGTGAGCATCTGGTAGTGACACACAAAGGGGAGGTCTGATGCACTTCCAGTCTCATTAGCAGCAATGACTGGTCTGGCCTGGGCCAGCCCCATTCCTGTTCCAACATCTACGTTGGGCAGGAAGGGGCCAAGATATTAGCCATTGATACATACAAAGTAGCTTGTAGGATGACTTCTAGAAACATGTGTGTACACAGAGACACTTCCCCCAGGAAAACAGTCAGCCACCATGTAACAGAAGCCACTATTCTGCTACCAGCAGAACACAAATGGAAAGAAGTGGGATTCCCAAGGGTACCACTGTGAGGTTAATCAGCCCTGGGGCCTGACTGACTCTGCCCTCATTCAATCATCTGGAATTTCTATTGGCTGCAGCTGAAATCATCCCTACAGCTGCATTATCAGGGATAGGTTTGTTGGATGTCAGCTTCACACCTTTCCCAAACCTATACATTAATTAGCATTCTTAAAAGTCCTCCTCACACTCAGTAAACAATAAAATCCTAGAATGTTATGTCCAGGACTACGACAGCATTTTGTGTATCGAAGTCTTTCTATTGGTTCCCATGGCCTGTATGGTCAGGTCCAAACCCCTTCGGATGACAAAAACTTAGAATTTCACACTTCTTTCTGCAGCTGGCATCTCCTCCATTTGCTTGCTCCCTTAAACCTTCCTCTTAACTATACAGAACTGCATACATACATTTTCTATCTCTTCAAGATGCCCAAAGGCTAACTGCAATGTCCTTCACATAAATTAATGATAGTGAAAATCCTTTCCCTTCTGTAGTTTCATCGACATCAGACTAACATCTCTCGGAAGCAGTATTTTCTCCCTTCTTTTAGAATGAACATGGGTGGGATGGTGTGCTAGAGAGGCATATGAGCTTGCAATTGTGGGCATCATAAGAACTAAGTGTAGTAAAACTCCAAGAATTTAGACAGATAGGTTTGACTGGGGGCTGGCACATGTAGCTGTCAAAAATCCCAGCAAGGAGAAACTATAGGTGGAAATTCTGAGGGTTCAGAGAAAATACTGCTTCTCTAGAGATGTTGGTCTGATGTCAACAAAACACTACAGAGGGAAAAGGATTTTCACTATCATTATTCATGTGAAGGACATTCGAGTTAGCCTGTGGGCATCTTGAGGACACAGAAAATGTTCTAAATTAATGTTATGGTGACTAATAAGATCCTACCATGTAGAGAGGTGTCCCAGAGCTAGAAGATCAAGGTATAGGCATGGTGTTACAAGTCCAACAGGTAAGCAATTATTCTACTTGTAGCAGAAATTAAGTTTCCTTCATTCATTTATTCAGGAACAAATGTTATAACAACAAAAACAGCACATCTATCTCTTTGTTTTTCTCTACTTGGGAGCTAATATCTTCCCAAGGACTCAGTTCCACAGCAGTTATGTGGATTTGCCTATATTCTTCCTCCTATAAGAAGAGACATCACCCCCTTCCTGCCTCCTTCACAAACTCCAAGCAAATAAACAGGTAATGCCTATCTGGAAATCTTACTCTTCCTTCTCCGTCTGTTTGATTTTTTTCACGGGATTGCCAATTACACACCCTGGCTCTGGGTGTATGTGATCATATCCAACTTTGTAAGGATTCTTTGTGATTTTTAAAACTGAAACTGAGGGAAACATGTCTTCCTCTCAAAAGAGTCTCAAGCTGGAAGGTTAAAAAGAATGTTCTTTGCTGTCCATTGGGGGAAAGCATCCTCAACTCCTTAGAAACACAAGTCCAAGGATGCTCAAGTACCTTCCATAAAATGATGCGGTGCTGAGATATGACCTATGCATAACTGTGCTTATCCTTGAAATGATTTCTAAATAGACTATGATAATTAACACAATATAAATGCTATACAAATAGTCATTGTTGTATTGTTGTCTAATAAAACGAGAAGGGTAAAGGTTCGTGCATGTTAAGTATGGACGAAATTTGTTTTCCAAATAGTTTAAACCCATAGTTGGATGGGTCTATGGATTCAGATTCTATGATGGAGGGCTGACTGTAGCAAATGTGAGTCATATGTAGAGTGAAGAAACAGTCATTGCACAGCTCCCTCTAAAGTGGAAACATCATCCCCCTCTCACTTAACCTTCCCTTTCCTTATGGAAAGCAAGACTGGGACACTTACAAAGAAAGAAAAAGAACCCTACTGGTGTTTCAACTACAGTCACGTTCATTAGTTCATTTAAGCTTCATGAACTGTATAGCAGGTATTATTTTATAGATAAGGGACCAAAAGCTCAAAATAGTGGAGAAGCATGCTGAGACACCCAACAAGCAGCTGAGCTGTGTTCCAAGCTGGTTCCCTCAGATCTCCAAATGCCACCAGTCTCTTTTCCTACTTTCTGCAAACTTCCCTGGGTATCCTCAGTCAAAATTTAATGAATGATTCCATACACTATGCAGGGCCTCCTTCATTAATAAACATAGGTATTATTGATCTTAGGTATTACAGACTTCAGTTAAATAACCTTGATAAACTGTTTGAGAACAGAAATAGATATTATTTTAAACCATACTATCAGAGATAATATTTGCCACTTGACATCCCAATAACTAGGAAGCAGAACAGGGCGTGTGTATACTTAAGCTACCTAAAGAGAAAATGTTCACATACATTTGATATCTGTAATTTAATGTGTTTGCATTAGATACAAAATTATAATTGGCACTTTCAAACTAGATTTCTTCAAGAGACCTAAAATTAAAAATAAGGATAAGTAATTTCTAGAAAATTAACTCTGTCTATTTGTAAGCATCCTTTTGCCCCCACCCATTAGATTTTTAATCGGACACTTCTTTTGATCTCAGAATTGGTTAACACAGTCAAACTGACCATGGTTTTCAAGGTCAGCTATTCACACAAATCTGAGAAGTTCTCAGAACTGTGAACTTAGGAGTAAGAAGGGGAAAGGGGAGCAAACAAACTAATAGCAGATGAATTTGCATGTGAAACTAATTTGCCTTAGAAGAAAAATATGTATCTCCTTCAACATAAGGGTGCTTTCAAATTTGTTTTTCATATTAGTAACTTATTTAATATGGCACTGGGCAAAAGGCAATCCATTTAAAAAAGCAATTTTCCTCTTTCCATGGGGTGTTTTATCATTTGATGTCTAGCATTCAATCAGAGTACAGCTATCCCTTCATATTTTATGAGCAGAAAACAACTTAGTTGGGCATGTCTCACTTCACAGAAGTGAAAAGACTCTGGAAGCCTTGAAAGAAGCCTAGAATGGCCCTTGCAGATGATGGCCAGCAGGAGGTCAAATTGAAAAGTTAAACTCGAAATGATCAAAATATTGGAAAAATTGTTCTGTATCACAAATAGGCATTATCTTAAAATATAATAAATTTAAAATCACAGGATAAGTTATATCAGTCCCAGCTCATCTTTTCACTTTCTGAAGTTTAAGAAAATTCTGGAAGTTCCTGGGGAGAGAGGCCCTATCTTCTTCAACCATAGCCGCAGTATGCAACATATTACAAATGTTCAGTAGATTTTTACGGAGCAAATGGATACAAGTGTCCTTATCTTTGGTGAAGGGACCATACCACCACTCTGTCACTCAAGTTCAGCCTCCACGAGAGGCAGCTCGAGGACCTGCAGAGAGACCTGTAGAGAATGCCAAGGACTTTTCTTCATCAGAAGCTGGGAGATGGAAGACGAGCAGCTGCGCCATTGTGCCAAGTCCATGAGCTATTTGACTTCATCTCTATACTCTGTTATCTCAGTTCACAGGATTGGGGTCCCTTCATTATCCTCAATATAATGGCAAGATCAAGTTTATACTGCCAGAGGCTAAAACCTGAGACATCCTACAACTCAATCTCAGCTACAGGCACCTCAGACTGTGCCTCAGACTGCTGCCTGTGACCTCGTTAGATGGCTGTGACCTCAGACTGCTGCCACCTTGGTTCCTCGCCTTTACCAGGATGGCCCCACTGACGGAAAGGCAAGGTTTCCAGGTCAGGTCAGGCCCACATTTGCCATATCCACAACCCGCTCCAGAGTCTGACCATGCCTCCCAAGCCAGTCCCTCCAGGTTGGGAATTATGTCTCTCACAGGCTTGTCACACTGACATTTCTGTATTCCAGTTACAAAACAAAGACAGTACTTAAGTCTTCACCCCAAATGCTGCCATTCTAGGAGTTCTATTCTGGGGACTGTGAATGGCTAGAGCAGCACAATGACCCTGTGAGTAATTACCAGATAGAATACAGCTCCTCTGCATTGTTAACATCTCTTTCCCTGCCACCAGGCCACGTTTCTGGCAGACTAATGACATCAGGGCAAAGGAGATGAGCAGAAAGCGGTGTAGGGAACATCACAGCACAAGGGTCCTCTCCTTGTTTCCCAGCATATGGTGTTAGGAAGATGGAAAGGGTAGGTAAAGAGGCAAGTAATTCAGTAACTTGAACACAGAAAACCTGGTGCCTCGACATTTTCTAGAAATGGAAAGATTCAGATAGCCTTGTTAGTAAGTGACTTTAAACAGTCCCCTTCCATGAAACTGAAATAAATACTAGGTCGTTATCAGATAGAGAAATTCCAAGGGGGTTGTTTGATTAGGGCTTACATTCTTAAGCTGAACAAATAATAAGGGATATTAAAGATAACAGTCTCAATTAGGGAAGAGGCAGACACCTTACATCAGAGATCCCTAAGGGCTGCAACCTCAACACTCAGTGAAGAGCACAAATTAACAGACCTCCCTGGATAGGCTGCCCCAGTCCTGATACAATTCCTCAGTATTGCAGTCATTGCAGGCAATGACCTTCGTTGGCAGTTCTATGCCAAGGCTGACTTCTTTACCGAACTGGCAGCCAATGGAAGATGACTGGCTCCTGCTTTGTCCAATAACTCAACTTCTTAGTTTTTTTCTTTATCAATTCCTAAATTTTCTCAACATTATATCTTGCTCTCAAATGTAAATAAAACATAACCCCCTTTTCAATTTAATCACAGGCTCCTTCCCATTAATGACTCTACACCATTATTTTAAGCTCACAAAGCTGGTGGCCACATATCTATGCTTTCCACAATAGAACCATATACCACCCCCAATATTTTCCTGATATAAGCAGTCTTCTCTAGTACTAGTGTTATTAAGACGGAGAAGAAGGATTCATCTGTGTGTTCCAGTTCTATGAATGGGAGAAGTGAGAACTGGCTGCTTCAAGGAGACTTGGCATAGGCAAGGACAATGGAAGCAGACTAGGTCATATCTGCCTTCATGTTAAAGCTAGAGTACACCAATAAGCCAATAGGCAAGGATATTATTATCTCTTTTCTTGGATGTCCTCTTAGAAAGTTAGTCATGTAAGAAAAGGAGCCCAAAGCATATTTCTAGCCAATTTTTCATTTTTAAACACCTATTTTCTTCAATAATTCTTTCCTTTTAGAGTAAATATTCCCCACAACTGAAACAGTGGTAGCAAGAGAATTTCATTATAGTATTCAATTTTTCTTTATAGAAAAAAATTGTTTCAAAAGAAAGCAAAGGAAATGGTCTATAAGAAGTCTAAAAAGTAGAACGCAAGGAAAATACCCACAACAGTGATGCAGTTGTGACATGTACTAATTTTCATAATATTGGAACCTCTGATACAATACCCACTGAGTTCTCTCTTCCTGTAGCCTTTAATGTTTCTATACAAAGCAGACATGTAGAAACACACACACACACACACACACACACACACACACACACACACACACACACAGGAAACCCGCGCCAGAGAATGGATCTATGGTGAAGGCGTGTGAAGGTCAGCACTCTGGAAAGTCATCACATGGGTAGGAGCTGAAACTTGGAAGCTTAATGTCTGCCAACCTTTGCACCCACGGGGCACATGCACTCGTACTTACGCAGCTCGCCCACTTTCAGGATCTCGCACAGCATCTTGGTCAGTTCTATACTGCTGCGGCCGAAGGGACACTCATGCTTATCCTCCCGGCTGCTGTTCTCAAGCACAATCTGTGTGGAGAAGAGGGAAGTGGTCAGAGAAGGAATTCTGTGACCAAGCACATCAAGACTCTTGGCTTACTCCAATAAAGACATAAGGAGAATCACCCTGACCTATGAGTCTTCAACAAATGAATGTTGAGGCCAGGACTAAATAGAACACGGAGAATATAGCACCTAAGACTTTGATATTTCTCAAGCCTCCTACAGCCCTCTGACCTTCAGGAAGAGGTTTTGCTTGGCTCATTGGTTTTCATTTGCATAGAGGTGCCTGTGAAGGATTTTTCAAGACAAAACAGTACAGATTTACTACTTAAGAGACAGGACATCACTCTTGTCTCTTAGGCCATTTCTCTTTCTGAGGAACAGCAAACTTGTACAACTTCAATGTCAACATTTTCATGGCTTATTTCCTGTTAAAAAAAAGGTCCATATTTTTGCATGGTCTCACTGAACCATGTCTGGGGAACACGTGAAGAGGATCAACCAGAGTACTTCCCTGAGACTTTCCCAGTTCAATGAATGGTTTATTTTTCTTGCTAACTTGAACTTGATTGGATTATAAACCATCTGAGCTCAGGAACACACAACTCTGGGTGTCATAAAGACATTTTTAGAAATGATTACTGGAGTCCATTGTGGGGGCACATATGTCCACAGAAGCCCTAACAAAGCCTTTTGAATAAAAGTTCCAAACACACAAATACAGAGTCAGACACAGCTTACTAGTCCCACAGTCTTTCAGGTGGGCTGTGGTGCTACAGAGCGGAGTCCAGCTACTGCCTGAGGGCTTGAGCCAGCCAGCTCCATGTGTAGAGTCATGGGGTGGCTTTAAGGCTTGGCTCACATGTTCAGAGAAGGCTGCAGGTACACAGTAAAGCAGTCTATATCAAGAGAACCTCTAAACAGACACAGTAAAAAATGGGGACAGCAAGTCATAGAAAAAACAAACAGTTTAAAAAGAATAAAGTCTGAGCCAGGCAGTGGTAGCACACCTTTAATCTCAGCACTCGGGGGGCAGGAGGCAGGCAGATCTTTGTGAGTTTGAGGCCAACCTGGTCTACAAGAGCTAGTTCCAGGACAAAAGCTACAGAGAAACCCTGTCTCAAAAAATCAATCAAGTCTTTAAAGAAAGTATAAAGTATTAAAAAAAAAGATAAGCTACATAAAAGCAGAAAATATATAGGGCATCTGGATCCTATATGGTGCATTGTTGACAATGAATTTTTTGAATGCTAATGATCGAATGGCAGCTGCTGAGAGACATTGGATTATTGAAGGGACTACTGAATGAAACCAGCTTATATACTTCAGAGATGTCTTAGCTTCGAAATGGAAGTCAGGAAATGTGTTGTGTGTGGGAGAGGTTATGCTTTTGTTTCCAAAAGAGATGGAAAGCTAAAAATTCCTTCAAATTTAATAGAAATCAGATTTGATTAGGGAAGACCTCCTGAGGATCTTGGCTATAGACATGAGGGGAAAAGCCAAAAATTAATAAATAAATAAACACCTACAAGACAAGTGACATACATGCTGATCCCTCTGCATGGGAACAGCTCTCAGACTGGATAAGACATGATAAATCTTATTGGCTACAGAGTCCTCATGACTTATTATTACATGCCATCTATTCATATGGCATGACTGGAAGTTTTATTATAAAGTTCAAGCAAACTTAAAAAGTTAACAGATGTATTTTACCTGTTTAAACATAAAACAAAAAGGTCATCTTTATCTAGCTTGTATACACCACAAATTCCATATGAGTATTAATACAAATATGTGTTACCTTTAAAAGTTTGTGTGTTTTCAGAACAAAATGACCAGACAATGAAGAAAAGTAGCCCAGGAGATCCAGCCTCTCAAAATGCCTCTGTTGCAGTTTCCACAAAATTCTGCATTCAGAACAACTTCAAAGCTGGTAGCTGAAATGGTCAAGTCTCATGCACTACTCCAGGTAGGACTTCAGATAAACCCTATACTTTACTATTACACAGATACTGGACAATGATACAGTTAGTTCTCCTAGGATTTGATTATCTCAATTTTCTCAGGGTCACCTAGAGAGTCTGTCATCCCCAGAGAACAGGAAGCAGTCTAGATCACATGATGCCCACGTTCCCAACAAGTAGGTTGGTTTTTTTGTTTGTTTGTTTTGTTGGGTTTTTTTTTTTGGTCATTCAATAGATGAGTGATGTTTATCATTGTTTAGGCAGATTGGTTACAAGTTGTTATTTGTCATGATCTGGAAAAAAGCTGAAAAAAGGAGATTAGATTCAGGAATTTCTTTCTGAAGGTAAAAAGGGGAGATATAGTATAGAAATTGCAGAATAAAAGGGTGGATTATTGAGTCTACTTTTGAACAACCACTAGTCTCCAATGTTTTACATTGATGTGGACTTTAGTATATTGATACAAATTTAAGGCTATTTTTGTTACAACATACTGTATATATGTTTCTATTCATATTTAAGGTATTTTTGTATACTGATACACATTTAAAAATATTTTGTTAGAATATACTGTTTCTACTCTTGTTTAAAGTATTGTACCTACACAGCTCATTTAAAAATGTAATGTAAATTTCTATTCCTTGAAAGCTATTTAGGATAATAAGAAATGCAGGTTAGTAGTTAGCCAGCTATAACAATCATATTTGTGGCCATGTTAGGTATGTTTTCAAGGTCAAACAGAGATACATTTTAGACCATTAGATGGTCTTCAAACACTTCAGAGACCTATAGAATATGGCTTTTCATGACAGTGTGACACATCTGCTCCTGGCAGCACCAATCTACTTCAAACAAGGATGATGGGCATTGAAAAACTCTCATATGGAGTTTGTTTTTACTGTGGTAAAGTTAGCCTCTGGTCAAGAAACTTCCTTTTCCTTGACTGCTGACAGTATGCTGTCCAAATTGGACAAGCAGGATACAATAAGATGACTGCCAAACTTTGTCAAGACAAGGTAGGACAGTTATTAAAATATCCTGCTTCATAGAAATATCTGTCAGATATTGTAGGCCAAAGATGGAAGCCCCAATATTGCAGAGAAACATTGGGTGACTGTCCAGGCAGCCAACTGCTTCTATCATTTCTATAGTTTTGGAAGTTGCTTGCTCTGCATTTCTTATTTACTTAAGTAACAGTATATCCTTCTCAGGTCTCAAACAGGGTTGAAGAGTAGATAACTATAAAGTTTTCCTTGTTTCCAGATTTAGGAAAGAAACTTGCATAAGAGATATAAAGTTTATAGGGTTGAGAAACATAAAAGTTTAAGTTGTTTATCTAAGAAAATGTTTTAATGCCTAAAAGGATAATTTAGGATGGTACTATAAGTTATAATAAAAATAGTTTAGGTACAAAATGCTTGATTCATCAGGACAGAATATATAATAGGGTAATTTTTCCAAATTTGCCAAATACAAATGGAATGGATATTGTGAATATAATCATTACTTGATAACTGCTCTTATTGTATATGGTTTTACTATGTTAGAATGAAAACCTTTCCTTTTTAATTAGACAAAAAGGGAGAATGTTGTGGATTACTTATTTATACTATAAATATGTATCTCTGCCAATAGCTAGGCAAGAGAGATAGGTGG